>NXFV01001747.1:0-54503 GCA_002803225.1 Gamarada debralockiae
ACATCAAATGCTGCCCCATAAAAGCTCACTGCCCGGTTAAATCGTCTAGCCTCACCAATCCACAAATCTTTTCAAATGTCCACCTTACTGTGCCGCAGTCGTTCTACTGTGCTTCCGCCTTACAGAAAAATGCAATATTAACCGCTGATCTGTATGATCAAGGCCTAAGAAAATTCTACCATAGTAATTGGTCTATAAGACAGGGTGTTGCATGTCAACTCTCACCACTTTGAAGGCCGTTTGCAGGGGTAATTTTGGTGTGTTGCCAGCATCTTATAAACGGAGGGGTGGTCACGTAGGGTTGGGGTCTTATAGACCAATTAATACGGTACTTTATCTTGCAGAATAATCTCTTTGTAACGCCAACAAGCCAAGAGCCTGCCAAGACTGCTCTCAGTTTCAGATGCGCTTCGCCTCTGCATCTTTTAGACTGTTGTTCTATGACTATAGAGTATTCGGCATCATAAATGTACTGTAGGATGCAGCGTACGCCTCACCGGTGATTGTACAGGCGGAGAAGGCTGTTCGAGCCAGTGCAGAAGGTATATTTGGAGCAGCACTGCCATCCAGATGTGCTTTTAGATTGTTTGTTGGTTTGAACTTCCATCATGGATTGTTCACTAACAGGCTCCGCAATGGAGACTGGACTCAAATTCGGTCGGGGAGGAATTGGAAGGATGGAATCCGCCAATATGCAAACCTAACAGACCCAAAAACTTTCAAGGCGTTCATACAGGCACGGTGTGGAAAAAATGTTGGTGGTGAAGAAGTATGGCTTCAGCCATACATCCATCGAGTCTGGAAAGTATACAAATAAAATGTTATCCCCGGTTCAAGAAGGGTCAAATAACGTCTACTCACTTGAAAGCTTCTTCAATTCCAAGCGTGTTCTATATAACTGTCATCAAACCACCTCTTCATCATGAGTCTCTGGAGATATAGAGTCGTCGCTTGTTTGCTGGCTCTTTCTCAAGCCAACTCTACTGCCAAGTTTTCCAGAGTCTCCAAAAGAGACCCGTGTGATGGTGTCAATGCATCACCTATTCTGTACAACGAATACTATGAAGCTCAATGCCCGGCAATAAACAAGCTCGCAGCCGAAATAGGAAGCTGCAAGTAGGTAGCTCTCGAGCGATTCATGATGACTTAAAAGTCCGTTTGACTTAGTTCAGGCGGTGAAGTTTTGTACGTAAGAAGAGCCGATAAACTTCACACCCGTGCTGATAATTCACAATTTCTAAGTCCCAGACATAACTTTTATCAGTTCAGCTACCCCGGTACATGCAGACGTGCAAATAGAGTTATCAGCACCAGTGCGGGATTGGCAAATCTACCGCTGATCATCCTGACATTTCCCTCTTACCGAGACGCTTGCGCAGTTGTGCCGCATGGCTGCTGCAGCTAACTAGCGCCATCCTATTTCAACCTTATCGATGCATTACTACCTGCATAAATGTTATAGCTTCGGAAAGATCATGATCTCATGTCTCATTGACAAGCTGTTGGGGCTATAGGCCAAGGGTCGAAGACTGAAACCGAGGAGGCACCCCATGTCTCCACTCCTCATTCATATTTGGAACACATCCTCTTGAGTGTCACGACTTGGCCTTTGAAAGCTTTCTTCGTTGTCTTTGTCTTCATTCAAATCATATACCAAGATGATCTTGAATTGGAAACATGAAGGCTCGTTTGGGACGTTATCCAACGAGGAAAAGGACGACAGTTCACTCGAAGATCTCCTACTCTCTTCCCTAGAAGAAATCTGGTCTGTGGATGAATGAAGATATACACCTCCTCAAATCACACTGGACCCGCTGGATATGGACTGTTCTGAATGCCCTTCTGTTCATTTTCTCCATCTCGATTCTCTTCCACCAAGCTGATCACTCTGCCCGGATCGCGGAATACAAACTCGGCCTTGATTAACGGATTTCTTACCAGCTGAGGCACTCGAGGCTTTGCCAGAACCCTTGGATCCGGCAGTGGATGACATTTTGCGGGCGTAGTGATGTTAAATGTAAGACGAAGCAAGAAGTGTCCGAAGATTGCTGATGCTGACGACGGGGGCAAGACTTTCTCCTTCGAAGACTCCGTTGCATGTAGGCGGTCTTGGCATCGAATCCTTCTTGGTCCCACGCCACTCTGGTATCGAGTACAGATTGCTGGGAGAGGCTCTGTGGTTGTCGCAACCTCTGTGGCCTCTTTCATCACGAGAGGCAAGTCGGCCTCTTGGTGATGGATGCTGCGATCGATCCAGCTTCTTTTGTTCGTTCTAATGTGCTTGCTGCTTGATTCAATTACTTCCACAGAGGAAGCTGAGGAGAAGGCCGGAGGGATTCGGCAGCTCTTTGCACTGGATCTTGCGTTTATCTGTAACAGCATTCTAACATTAAACTATTAGGTTTATTAAAATTTGCAAGCATGCAAAAATATATATATATAAATATGGAAAGAAACAAATACTCTACTTCGCTCTATTTATAGATTCCTTGTTGGCGAGCGTTCTTCCGTATGAAGCAGACTAAAGTACGAGAATCACGAAACCCACACCCAATTCATGGGCCATACACTCCGAGAGGCTGACCCCAGTGATATCACTAACAGAGTAGGTGAGGCCGTACTTATTACTGGCCACGTCCCAGAGGATCTCCATATCGCCGAATGCTTCAGAGAAGCTCTAGATCTCACCTCCCTCCTTTCACCCCCCTCGCTCTCAGTTTCGCTTTCTCCATCGAATCTTCTGAGGTCTTCTGTTCTAATCCCACTCATATCATACCAATGTTCAACTTTAACCATATCCTCATGCGAGACTCTTTCCAATAGAAGTAGACGCGCATCCACAAATTTCGCCACAGCACCATCATACTTATCCAACCGCTTCAAGCCCTGCTTGACAAGAGAAAGGAGAGTGGCAGCTTTTTGGAGACGTCACTGTCGGTGGTAATTGATGCCACATTCCAAGTATCCATAGCACTTTGCGATCTGATACTTAGTGTCATTCAGCTGCTCGAGCTTAGGGAGCACTAGCATAAAAAGCGAATGCGCTCTACGTAGCTTCCGCATATCGGAGTATACAGATGCCAAGTGAATCCCTTCTGTCAAGACTTCCGGAAATGACTCCTGATCGAGTTCCATCCGCTCATTGAGAAGCTGATGCATTTCAGAACATGGCCGACCTCAGATGTCGCAAGGACTTCTTCTGTGTAGAGAGCTCTAAGAGCGAGCCTAGAACTATTATCCTTCGATGTTTCAGGCCAAGGCGTTCGTAGCAATCTCGGAGCAGAAGGGAAGAAGGGTCGTTCTACATAACGACCCAGGTCACACAATAAGTCTCCTAGAAGCATTTGACAGTCCAGTAGGTCCTCCTTTCCCTCTAAGCCAAGTCGTTTGAATCCAGCGAGTGCCTGCCGATTATATCCTCTGCCTCCTCAAAGCCCTCTCGTTCTTCGAGGACCTTGGCAAGGCTTTGGATCTTCTGGAGAGTCTGGAGAGCTGTCGTCCCGTAGAACTTGTGGTATCCCTTTACAACCCTACCATATGCGTCTATGGATTTGTCTAGCAAATTTTTGTATTTTCGTTCGCTACAAGTTAGTGTTCATAAGTAGGAGAATTCTGATTGTAATTTACCTTTTCACAAATCCATGCTTTTCTTCTATCAGCCGCATCGTATCCTTGAGGGTGTTGTGCTTCGCGATATAGATTTGGCGCAGATTTCTTCCCGAAGAGACTCCCATCGGAGGTTATTTGCTGCACGGCGTGAACAGCCTGTTAGACGGGGTGGAATTGTCCCCGCATCCTCCCCAGGCTGGGTGTGGTGTTCCATGTTCTATCTGATCCACGAGAATGGAAGGGAGCAGATTCTGCTGCTTTTTCATATATTCAACAATATCTAGAAAGTTTCGACAGTAAAGAATTTTAGATTTCTTTTCCAGGTCTGTAAAGACGTGCAGTAGCTCGCTTCTGCAAGGCTGCGCAAACAAAAGTGCATTTTTGTCCTGCCTCATCCCTGTCCGGGCGACCCTAGCAAAAGTGCTAAATTATCAGGGCTGGCAGTGAGGAAATTATCCCGATTTCGTACGAATCTTGTGGACTGTTGAGATATATGAGTGAAAAAGTCGTAAGCCAAAGAAATACACAGTATATGGTGGAAGTGATTTATGCAACGAATGAAATTAGGAGATGAGGTGATGTTGTGAATATATGCTGAGGCGCTTGCTGGGAAGGGTTCGCCAGTGGAAACCAGAGACTGGGAAAGCAGAGCTGAGGCCACGGCCACGCTGGCAATATCACTTGATTGCACAATTTGTTTGTCCTCGGTGGATCAAACGGAATCACGGCCACCTTCATCGATCCCAACAAGCAGGAAATCGCACTGATCGCCATAACTGGCTAGAGTGCGGGAGTGAATCAACAAACTTGTTTTCATGTAGCCCTACATATTTCTTCCACCCGTAACCATCAGAACCTGGCCAGTAACATAACTGAAAAGCGGACTCGCAACTGCCAAAATGCTCTTCGCAGCCTCCGTCGCAGTTCCGGGTCTTCTCAACGGGATATCGTTATGCGCATCCGGAGATAAAGATCCCTTTCCTCCTGGTATCCCAAGTGCAACCTTCTGTCCATCAGGAGTAGTGATGAAAGCGCCTTCCTCCTTCGCAGCCGTCAATCTCGTCAAGATGTGTCCAAAGGCAATCGAGTTTGCGCGAACACCAAACTGCGGGCCCCATTCCTTCGCAATGACTTTGGTGAGGCCGTTGATTCCAGACTTCGCGAGACCGTAGTTAGCTTGTCCTGCATTGCCATGGACGCCGGACGTGGATGAAATGTTGATGATGCAGCGAGGTTCGCCGTCTTTGACTCGGAAATAGGGGGCAGCTTCGCGGACGAGCTTGAATGGGGCGGTGTTATGGAGGGCGATGATATTCTCCCATTGCTTGTCAGTCATCTATGAACGCGAAACCAGATCAGTATGTTCCTTATTCCCTTTCCAGAGCTTGTCTGTCAATCTGCCATGTATTCGAGCTTTGTGTATGATCGAGGGAGTCTTACCTTGTGGATGACGCCGTCCCAAGTATATCTGTGAGCAGCTCGTCAGCATAAGCAAATGCGGGGTCAGCAAAACGAACACACCCAGCATTGTTGACAATAATGTGAATCTTGCCATTTCCAAACTCAGCGGCCTTCTTAACGAGAGTCTTAAGATATTCCGCATCCAGCATATCGCCTACAACAGCGATGGCGCTTCCTCCATCTTTGTTGATGCTGTCGGCAACAGATTGTGCTTTCGCTATCCAGCCGTCAGCATTGAGTCCGCAATTGAAGCTGGCAGATTCTAACCTTCATCAATATCTGATACTATGACCTTCGCGCCTTCATTTGCAAAGAGACGCGCTGCTTCGGCGCCAATTCCTTGTCCCGAGCCTGTTATGATAGCTACTTGACCAGCCAACATGCCCTGAGGCCAGTTGAGGTGGCCGGCGATTTGTGCTGCGCGAGATGCCATGTTGTAGATGTGTAATTAGGCTGGAGAGATGTTAGGATATAGTAGCAAAATGGTATAGCAGAGAAAGGGGAGTCGTTATTTATCAATGGCCGTGCTAGCCGTAAACTTCAGTGGGGAAGCTTCAGCGTTTCCCCAGATTTGAGGCTTGATGCCGCGAGCAACCGAGGCAAGAAATCTTGCCGCGACAGTCAGCCTTGTCACGTGGAAGAAGGAGAGTCAGCCATTTTGAATCGACGAGACCTGGGAGAGAAATCGTGCTGAAAGGAATCTCAGAATTGGTTAAATTAAATCTTCTCACTCGCAGGCTTCCTTGTGAGTTCATCGAGTTTTCTATAGCACGAGCCATAGCTCCTCACTTACGAGCAGCTGAAAAAAGGGTAAGACGTAACACCAGCCATAATACAAGACGACTCGCTCAAAATTTCATATTAAGCTATCGTCTATTATAGCATATCTCGTTCCCAATCATTTCATCCGTGCCTCATAAAACATCGAACACCAGATTGCTAGCATTCTATGCCTCCAAGTCCATGATGATAATCGAAGGCCTTGAGAAGTCCATACAAATGCGACGCAGCTGCCATGACGACCAGGACATGGAAGATCTGATGTGAGCTCCCCCATATATCAAAAGATCCCGGTGAGGAGCGTTCGGGCCAGCGAGCCTGCAATCGTCAGTCGTCTCTAAGTCACGTGAATCTATTGGAAGACTTACAGCATACAATCCTGCTCCGAGGATATAGAGAAAGCCTTGCAACACGAGCCAAGTCAATCCTATTCTCCCTCGCATCTCCTGGATCCCATAGAGTTCCATTCCATGAAGCACAGGAAATACTGCCGACAATCCCATGGCGACGAACATGCCCGCTCGGTATGGGCGCCAAGCAGGAGTTCTGAATTTGTCGAAGATGGATACTGTGGCACATCCCAATCCTAGAGAACATATCTAACTCAACCATCAGCTCCCATTCTGAAGTCAATAAGGGGGGTTGCATACCATAGTCCAATAGAACTCCTGCAAATGCGGATGACAGTAAAACCCATAGAATACACTTGGAATGAAGCTTCCAGTAATCAAACACACAATGCCGACGTAATCCAACTTGTTCCCAAATCTGGCTACTGTAGGACTATGATTCGAAATCGCATGATATGTTGCGGACATGCCTAAACACAATGCTGCTCCAGCAAAGAAACATCCGAATGCCATAATATCTGAGGACGTTGCGGATTCGTATCTTGGTTTGATGGCTTGGTACAACACCACTCCCCATATTGAGAAAATGGCAGCCCCGGTGAGGTGAGAGTATATGTTGACGGATTCATTGTGTAGGTAGCCTAAGCTGGCGAACGACTTTTGGAAGGAGTAGGAGGCGGGCCGGTAGCCGGAGTGGATGTAATGATTGTCTTGTTGCCAGTGAGGCAAATCATTCCAGACGACTGTCAAGGCATTTTCTATTTTCTCTTCGGCTTTTCTGGCCGTGTCAACGAGGACTTCTGTAGTTGAAGGTCTCCTTTGCGGGTTCGACATGTGACTTGATCGCCGCCGTGATCTAAGAACAGGATGGATAGGATGAAATCTACGAACAATGCAAATCGTTTTCGTACTGGGAGGCTTTGGTAAGAAAAGAAGGAAAGAAGAAGAAAAGGGAAGGGAAGGAACGACTAGAGCAGATGTTTCTTCATGGGTTATTGAAAACTGTTGAGCGTTCTTGCCTTTGAGCCGAGGCGCTTGTGGAAGCGAGTGGATCCGCCTCGTGCTTCACTTCACGCAGCCTTGCCTTCCAAACCTCACCTCATCAACAACCCCCCACCAAGGTTCGCTTCATCAATGTCTGCGCGAGGAGGTCGTGCGAATTCAGCACCATGGAGTCGCTTGAAACCCGTCAACCAAGATCCTTTGGAAGCGATTGGATTGCCTTCGAAAGGAGATAATCGGTGTGTTCACTATTTGCTGTTGATGCCTTTGGTGCCTTTGGTGCCTATGGCTGCAACTGTCTGTTGACTTGCTGACGCGACGGGTAGGCTTCTCGATCACAAAGTCCAAGAGCGATACTATACGAAGATTGTGGAGCGATACATGACATTCTGTTCCGATGCTGGGAGAGGCGATGAGCTTTTGCGGCGACTTGCACGACTGGAAATTTCGAGTCAAGGCGGAGACGTGCTGCCTTCGACCAACCCCACCAACATTACCCCCGCCGATGCCAGCCTCGATGCCTCGCAGAAGGATCTTTCAATACTTATGATGGCGATGCGGAAATTACGCGAAGGAATTGTCGCTTCGAATAGAGTCGACGAATTCTCCATCCAAGCTTACGTCTTCTGCATCCGGCTCTCCATTCTGGTGAAGCATATGGAGTCTTACCACCCTGCGATCCTCCACCTCCTGAAGAAGATGCACCCAATTATACCTCTCACTGCCACTGAGCTCCAAGAATTTGTTGGCTACCTTGTTCTGGATCTCGCATGTCGACAGAACGAATTGGCACAAGCATACTCGGTCAGGCACAGCTACGGTTTACACGACCCCAAAGTGGATGCCGTTCTGAGGTCTTTGACTCATGACAATTACTTTTTGTTTTGGAGAGTCAAACGCTGTGTCGATGGTCATAAGGCAAAAATTATGGAATTCGCGGAGGGCGAGATGAAGAAGCAGACTTTGAAGTGTCTGGGACGAAGCTACCTGACCATCGATCTTCCTGGACTCGAACATTACACGAATACCTCCTGGCCTTCATTGACGAAGGATTATGGTGTTGGATGGCAATTGGAAGGAACGAAGGTCATCATTCGAAAGCCTAAGGGGAAGTGATACACGATATTCATCTACTGCCATGGACTTTATTGTGGAAGGAGCACTGAGCAAGAAATGCAAAAGCCCTGCCATCATCTACTGATTTGATGAGAACAGACCCATCACATGTGGCGATATTTCAGCATCATTACCGGTATCATCGTATCACCTCAGACGCATTCTAGGCACACGATCTGTCATTATCCAGAATGCCCGCGAGGTGGCCAGCTCCAGTATAAGGAAGCCATGGACAATCTTATGGGGGACGACCGCATCTTGCTGCCCACGGATCAGGCCATCAAACCCTACAATCTCGTCCCAAGGCAATTCAGCTAAACGGCGCCCTAATAGCACTCGACGGGGCTGCAGACTCTACATAGTCACAATACGGCCCATACAACGATCTACTACATGACGACGGCTTTTACTCGAGGGCTTCGATTTGAGAACGGTGACATTCACGAGCTTCCAAGGTTAACAATGTTGACCCGGATTGTACGAGAACTGCCACTGAGTGTTAGAGGGCGGGAAAGTCCAACAGATGCGGCTTTAGCTTCGCTACTACAGATGTGCATCATTGACTACGAACCTCATATCACAGTTGCATCACTTGGCTTCATGGATGAGACTTTCCTTTCTCGATCCTCATGTTGCGATGTGATCCCTGAGGTAAGAGCCTTCGCCCATTTTTACTTTGCAGTCATAGCTGCTGTGCCTCTGTCTCTAGATTTGACCTCCGCGTCAGTCAATATCCATTATTACCTAATACAGACAATTTTCATGGGACCTTGGTAGTATACATTTCGGCTCATTTTCGCCTTCGACTTGGGACCGTTGCCACCGTGCCCAGAATAGCAAAGCCTCCTTTCTCATTGGACGATTTACTACTATTCAAATCGTTTGTTGCATGTCTCAAAATTTGTAATCTGAACTGCGGTTGTCTTGTCTGTTTGCTTTACTGCCCCACGAGAGGTCAGGAAGATGAGGCGGCCTTCTGACAGTTTTGCAGTCTAGGACTCTCATCTAGCAAACTGCTATCAGATTAGCATTTCAATACATCACTGAACGTCAGATTTTAGTTCGGAACTCTGTCCTGTGTAATCTCCCACGTCAAAAGCCTCCGTCGAGAGAAGTCTCTCCCCCCTGTTGCGAGAGCCTTCCCCAACTCATACCTCGTGCACATGTCAGCCACCTGGTAGGATTCTAAGGCGGCGATCTGAACTGGTGCTTCGTCATTTCAATTACATTTGGTTTGATTCGTGTCAATTTTCCCCTTGTGGGGATGTCTTGGTAGGCATTTCATTAGCTCGTCCCCTTTTGACATGAATCCCAGCCCCTTGAAACCTTCTCCAACCTTCCATTGATTCTCTATATCTCTACGAGATTAAAATTTCATGATTCTCTCCCCAAATCACGACGCTATCGTAATTTACTATTAATCACCTAGTCTGCCTTCATGCCATGCATAACCTAATATTTCATCCCTCCGTTCTCTTCTTCTGGCCATGCTACTCTCAACAAGCCTACCTTAACTGAGCGAGATTAAGTTTTCATTTTGAATCTATTCGCTTCTTCGAGTTTCAGTCCTACGAGCAACTTTTGTGGTAAGCACACCGAACCCAAGGTCAGTGTATACAAATTTCACACTTGACCTCATCATATTTGCGGAGAATATCTAGAACGTTCTCCATCATTTTATGTGGCAATAACGAAATTGAAGCATCAGTAGTATTCAGTTGGTGCCCAATGCTCCGTCATTTAATCTTATCGGAGCTCCACCCCTTCACGCGAAGAACGTCAGTCGGGTCAGGATCATTTCAGGCAGCAAACTCGCAATGTACGCATATCGCGAAGCGCTCGAGAATCTCACGATATTTCCCTCAGTGATCACGATGGGAGAGATGCTCCCTTCTTCGTCTCTTCGTCCATCGTCCAGGAATCCTTACGAACGCCACGAACACGCTTTGAGCTGTTACCAAGACGCATTGGAGCCCGTGATCATTGCATTGGCGGTATAAGTTATGATCATACGAAAGCAATGCCGCTTATCTTCGGGAAATATGAGGTTATTGGTCTCGAGAACTGACTTGAATTATGCCGACAAAACCCGCCTGGGATCCGAATTTGACAGGTGTTACGACCACTGCAAAATATTAAGGTCTTCACGATGTCAACCAAGGCGCCAGCAAGATGGCCCAAGGATGAAGTAATTAGGCCAAGCTTTCTCCATACACGGTCTTTCTCTCCACCTCTGGTGGCAAATTACTCAAAGTGGATATTTTCCAAAGGGTCAAGCCATCATGAATCTCACGATATCATCCATACCATCCTCAAACCTCTCAAAAATGAAGCTATTCGCTGTCTCTTTATCTACCTATTTCTACCTCTTCTGTCACTCAGAACGTCAAATATGACGATATTCACACATCAGATTCTGTACCTGCGCGCCAACAATTGCCAAATTGCTCGATTCCTTGGATTTCATCGGTTTCAAAGCTCAGGAGCTGCACATATGCGTTGCTGGACGTGCAGGAAAGGGGTAACTCCTCTTACACACTGACCTCTTTTAGACCCAATTTTCCTGGCAATGTCACCACGTGGCTTTCCCTTTCTGAATTTGGTTCGTGCGGTTGCCCGGTAATTAGTATGCGAGAGATTTGGGGGAGAGAAGGGGGGAGGGTGTTCCGCAGGTTTGTTTAAGTGAAGAGTATCAGTAATTTGAGTTGCCCCTCACTTAATCCGAGCATCCCCATCAGGTTGTCGAAGTCGCGACGCTCCGCGTGACGAAGTCTTCGTGTATTATTAAACCTATCTAGTCAGCTTTCTTTTATCTCCAGCTTGATCTGGCTGGCAAGTTTATCCTATATTAAAGAGAAATTTTGAATTTAGAACTGGGAGTGGAAGAAAAGAACAGATCTAGCAAATCAGTTTCGATGGATTGGGTCTCGCATTTGAAGGCTGACAACCTCCTACCTTTCAAACATACTTACGCGAGCAAACTTATCAGTTGGGTATTTATTTCATTGATTCATGTCTTCCGTCTCTGTCCTTCTTTCCAGTATTTAGTCCGCACCCCTAAGGATTTTCATTCACCGCCTCTTATTAGTATAGACCACATGATGTTTGTTTCTAGTCGTCCGTGACTTCTCGAGCATATTTGCACGATGTCTTGATTGCATTGGTGATTGAGTTTCCGCCGATTGTCCATATATTTGAAGGCGTTGTTGAGGTGTTGAATTGGATGGTTGTTGCCATGTGATTTCGCTGGTCGCACGTATCATGTGTCTGGTGGTTATCGACATACCCTACTCTCCACGTTCATGCAGTTTTTTATTTGATTTTGAAGTGCCCATGGGTCGAATTTCTGTGTCGTTCAGGATAAATGTCTTCGGGTCTCTTATGATCTTTCATGGTTGTCGTATGTATTCTGTTTGTATCCGCAGCGCCTCCCGGGGCCAAAACATTGTCGGTGGCGGTTCGGAAGCTCAAGCAATTCGTATTTGGTAAGGTATCGCGAGGTGTTTGGATTGTCGATGTATTCGCGGAGGGCTGTGTACAAAGAAAGGCCGCAATGCCCTGAAGGAATTTCCTCTTTCATCCGTAAGTTATGATCGCTTCTTGGCGTGCGAAGAGCTCGGGTGGGCCCAATCGAATGAGATTTCGCATTGGCGTGGTGATCTGGGTGTACTGTCAACAAGGTCGGTGACTATAATTACCGCAGTCCCTTCTGGCTCCGGAGACGGCGACGACATGAGATCGAAGGAGACAAATCGTTGGATGAGTTCGGCGGGGGCGCGATCCGCAGCCGCTAATTGCTCTTCTCCCAACTTTGGCTATGTTGATTTTCCTACACTCTTTCCTTCCAACGTTGACTTTTTCTCAACTTTTCCCTCCCAATTTGGCTAAGTTGAGGTTTCCTCACGTTTTGCTTCTCATTTTCGCCATTCACAGTCTTGGTCGGTATGTCGTTCCCAGCATTGTCCATCTCGACTCTCTTCTGATAAAGCGTCCATATCTCTCGAACAATCAGAGGATTCTCTTCGCTCAGCCTGGAGTCGCTCAGCTTCGAGCTCATCCTCTTCTTCAGTAGCTTTTAGCTGAGCTTTGTATTTATCTACCGCATCCTGGAATGTTTGTTCGGGTGAGATGTCGCCGCCAGCGCCTGCAAGCTCTATCTCCTTTTCATCCCGATATATCCTTTCGCCTCGTGTCTCGACAAGTCTAGCAGTTGCTGGCAGAGTTCTCTTGGAAGGCCTGGGTAACCTGTTGGGATTTCTTTTTCGTCAAAAGTTCTCATCTCGCCCATGGGGCCTACATCTGGAGTGCAGGGCCGAGGAAGTTTCGATGTTGCTAGCTCCCATGACCACTCGAACATGAGATCCAGGGAGTCTTCATCTGCTTGGTTGATGGGGGCGATATCTCGGTCTTTTTCTCTTCGTGGGGCTTGGCTTCGTGGCCTTTTGGTTGGCTCAGTGAGTGATGATGAAGTTCCTGAGGAGGCGGTGGAATTGGTATCCATCTTGGGCGATATTTTGGGGAATTTCTTTTTGATCCGCACTGTGAGGGTGAAGTTTCTGAGAATGACGACGAAGGGGTATCCATTTTGGTCGATATTTTAAAATGTGGGTGGAATCGTTTTAATAGTAAGTGTGGCAAGTGGATGTGACAGAACAACGAAGGTGTTTTCGAGGGCATTCCCATGGCAGCGTGGGTGAACGAGAGTTGTCTGATGTGGCGAGTGATGTGAATGAAAGAGGAAAATGGAAATTACGCATAATATTTTAATTTAAATAATGGGAACCACAGTTCAGATTACGATACAAACGAGTAATTTTTCTGGCTACAACCCGTCATGGTTTGTAATAATGATGAGCAGAGCTTTGGGTACCATGGTTTGAGAAGGGGAGGTGACCGCACCACAGTTCCTCTCCAATTTGGTCTCAAGAGAGCTAGAAACCCCTGGGTATAGATTCTAGATTGAAGATGGGTTTCTGGCGATGTTCCCTCTTTAAAGCCTGGTTGGCAGCGATGACAGCGGCACCTAATTATCATCATGTGACTACCACACAATATGAATGATGCCCCATTTTGGAAGTCGTATCATCCCAGATTTCCCATAAACAGCTGTCGCTCGTCCGACGTCTTTTCTGAATGCAGTTTACGTTGTGCCTCGACACAGTCACGACACCCAGAAAAATGCTCACGTGGTTGTGTCACGTGACATGTACTTCATGCGGCCTTCGAGGAGTACTCCTCTGGAGTCGGACTCGCCAAGAAACTCCCTTGACTCGAGGTTCTCACTTGAGATCCTCTGTTTGGATCTCGAAGGCGAAGCATCCAAACCCCCAACTGACAACTCACAAACCTTGGCAGAACAAAAGGTAAAGTTTCTTGCCACTGCCATGCCACAGGGTGAGCCACGCTTCGGCAACTGCTCGTATCGTCTTGTCTCGTCTCGTCTCGCTCATACAATTATGGCATCAGATCTTCAACGCTACAACCCAAATACCATGGACGGAAGTCTCCTTGCGTACTCTGCAGTGCATCCCATCCCTTGTCCCAACTGTGGGGAGCTGGACAAGGTGGTCTTACCATGGAACGAGCTTAGCCCGCAGCAGATATCGACGGGTGAAACGACGATTGGAGAGTTGCAGTGTGAGATATGCGTGGACGGAATCTCGTTTGACGTTTTGTCGTCGTCGACCAATGGAAGCAGGGGAGGTACACATTGGTGCAGCGTCGAAGCGGGGTATATCAGGTATCGATAAGCTGGGCATGCCGGACGATAGCGCCGAACTCTCGTTCCTCCCCGACCAGGGGATCTGAGATGCTCAGCGCAACCAGCCCATTTCAACCAAGCCTCTTGCACCGAGTACGGTACCGTACCAAAATCCATGGGACACATGCTGTAGTGGAATGTATCTGATCGACCGATGCGCCGAAACATCTCCGCCCT
The DNA here is from genome assembly GCA_002803225.1 of Gamarada debralockiae. Taxonomy (NCBI): domain Eukaryota; kingdom Fungi; phylum Ascomycota; class Leotiomycetes; order Helotiales; family Hyphodiscaceae; genus Gamarada; species Gamarada debralockiae. The sequence goes on from NXFV01001747.1 coordinate 14,257, forward strand.
AGCACCCGCCAATCCGGATACTTGTGCTTTGACTCCAGCTAAATCAAGACACCATGTGGTCTGGGAGAGTCGGGAGATTCATGCGTTGGAAGCATCAGTCTCCCGCACAGATACCAGTCCTAATTCCACCGATCTGATGTTGTCACTTTATCGAGGACTTATCATGCTTCGGGATGCTTTAAGAGGGCACGGTTGTTCGACTTTTCATTTGAAAAGCAGCGGTGTAGAGATACTTTGAGGCCATTTTGAGACTTGTGTCCCGGAACATCGAATCGGATTGGGGCTAAGGCTAGTTTGACTCCGGCAAACGTGTTTGACGGCGGGGTTTTTGAGTGGCATCGTGCATTCTTGGTGCCTTTCTGGATGATTTCCGATGTGGACGGAGGGAGGAATCCGAGGGGTTGGGCTGTTGTTGGGAAGTCTGTCGAATTTTGAGTTCGCTGACGATACAGTAGTGTGTGACGATGTTAAGGTTCATGGATTGACTTCACTGGTGTGTTTGAAATACAAACTAATGAGGGGATGAGGGGAAACCCACTTTGATCAGAATATGATGCGGTCTTAGGTCTGGGAACAGGCTTTGGGAAAACAGGGGAGTTTTTCGTTTCTCTGGTTCATAGGGCTGATCGTCGCAACTGAATTTCCCCAGGGGCGCGTGACCAGGCCAAGATCTGCAACAATTCGGGGACAAACACAACTCCCGCAATTTGAGTAAAACGTGGCATCACGTCTCTTCAAACTTTACGACAGAACAGGACCTGCTTTACGCGTCCTCTTTCCGCTGATTCCTTGCCATTGGTTCTCTTTGGAAGATCTTTACGTTGCCTTATCGATAACATATTCGTTACCGAGATAGAGAATAGGGGAGCGAATAACAGCCTACGGTAGAGCAGATGCTTTTCAGTTCGCAATTCTCCCCACCTGAAATCATGAGTACTATTATTCCGATTCTACCAGATTTCAGAGAACTGCGACGCTTGTCCTGGTTGCCCCTGAACCAAGGACGCATTCAACATAGGTAAACAAGATAGTTTGGGACCAAGTGCCAAGGTGATCCCGTCCACCTTACTTACACGTTTTACGAGTTGAGAAAGTCGTTTCGACTTGAAGTAATTCATATCCAAAACGTATCACAAAGTTTCGATATCACATCACATTGAAGTCACACAAGTAGCTGACTCGGAAAATCCCCATTCCGCGTCCCGCAAATCCAGCCCCCAAAGGCGCTGTGCTTGTGTGACACAATCTCACAGAACACGAGTCATCACGATCAGAAATCAAAGCCGTTGCCGAGACCTCGCCACGTCTCTCCCTCGCGTCCCAGGTAGTGTCATGCAAGCACTTGCCTCTCACATATTCACCAAACCCTCAGCCAATGAATGCAACTCCAGGCTTCCCGAAACTATTCTCCCCTGCCCCTTCTTAACGAATGAGCACGCCTAACAGCAAACGCAGATACTGTACTTTCTAATCACCTGAGCAGAATCTCTCCTTCCACAAACTGCCGTCCACTACGATCGAAACCAATGAAAGCCATGCACGCATCTGACGTGCAGCGAGGAACGTGGAAGGCATGCAACTCGCCCAATTCATCTGCTTGTCTTCCCTCCATCAATCTCGCTGCAGCCTCCTGCAGACAAAACTTGCTTTTCGCCCCCTCCAGTCTCCATTAAAGTTTCACCCAATCAAGAAATTCCCGCACACTTGCCGCCTACAGTAGCCTTCCCACCCCCTTCCTCTTCGCAATCGTTCATTGGGTACACGATTGGCAGGGAAAGGAATGGATCATAAAAAACAGGGCGAAACGAGGCGGACGGTGGCGCCTCCAACTCATCCAACGGATTCCACGCCCTATCAGATCGCGTTGTTACCTTTGACCTTGCCTTGTCCATGCCTTATCCAGATTTACGATTCAGCGTGGTATTGTTTTGTGCCCCGCGATGGTGGAGCTGTGACATTGTTGACACGGCACGCCGCTTTGCCTTGCAGCCTGGCGGGTGGTCGGAATGCCTGTTCGGGTGTTGTTTACTGGCGCTGATGGGATGGAAATTGCAGGGAGATGGGACCGAAGTTTCGCTGAGGTCATTTGGAATTGGATGGGTTGTTTGGCTGAAAGTCCCATGTGCAGTGATTTTAAGAGTTCTGATACGATAGGGAAATTGCAATATAGGGGGAGAGGGGAAGGGTTTTCTTTTTATGACGAGTTGAATTGATATCATGAAATATCATTTAACAGCAGATTGCAGGAGCATAGTAGTTGTCACTTAGATTGATTGCAGAATGGAGAGGGACCAGTTTGTGAGATGTGAATCTGGTTCGTTTATTCTTTCCACCGAGCAACGCGCTCGGACTTTCATATCTCGTGAAGTAGATGTACATCCAAATCTCTTCAATGTTGCGGACCTCTTCAGTGGAAGAAGCCACAAAACGTATATTGTTGACCTTCACGTATGGCCACGTCCATGTATGAATAGTAGGACCCTTCTACCTTCCAAAACACCTTGCATCTTTCCATCATAACCCCAACCCGTCCAGAGGGTATATAAAATTGAAATATGTAAAGGTAAGAAGAGAAGACATCTAACCCAAAAGACAAGGACTCCGGTGCAAGCGGTCTCTCCGTTGCAATGCTTTCCCAATCATCCCATCCTAGGCGTGCCAGCCTTTCCAAACTCCGCTCAAAAACAAAAAAACATTAAATTTAAAAGTAGGTTCTTTGATCCCCAAAAATAGCCTTCCCTTCTTTTACGCTTCATGAACATAAAATTTCAAACAGCCTTCTGCGCCTTGCTTGTATGATAACAAAGGAAACAAGTAAACTTTGTACAGGAGTAGTATAACGACATGATGTTGTGCTGAATTAAAATCCTTTTCGCTTTTGGAACTTTTCTATGGCTGTCCACGGTACCTGATGGATCTCTCCCATGTGGGGGGGATAGGGTCCGTCCATGTAATCCTATCTGGAGCCGGCGACTCCAATGGTTACCCATCCTTGGATGATCCTTTGGAAAGGACATGGATCCTTTTAAAATCTTGGGGGAAGTCCAGGGTTCTGTGTATCCACTGGAAGTCCGGATGATTCCAAGCGGGATGGTACTAGAACAGCATACTGAAGCAATAAACTTGTTCGGAACCAGGCACGCTAAGGAAAGAACTCAATACCAGCCGCTGGGGGCTGCAAACTGGCGATGAGAGAGGTAGAAAGGATAGTGTTGGGGAGGGGGAGTGTAACAGGGCTGGTAAACTTGGGGCACGGCTTGGAGCCGCTCAAAGTGGTGCTGAGGGTAAGGAGCCCAATATTGGAAGTATAGATTTTGCTTGGTGGGAACCGATACTGGGTAAGAGGGTTCCTGAGGGAGAACGTATTGCTGTTGAGGGAATGAAACGGCTGGCCGTGTAAATGGAACTGCTGCTCTTTTTTCCCTTGGTGCGATTGGAGAGACAAATTTGGGAACTTCCACGGGGAATTCCACAACTTCGATCGGGACATCGTGGTCTTGGTCCATGGCCGAATCTTCTGAATCACTGTCGGAGTCGAAGTCCTCTTCGTCGGAAGAGGCATCGCTCAATCCGGCATTGGAGAAGACGGAGTCAGTGTCGGAGCATGACGAGGCAGGGGAAGGTGCGTCATAAGAGTCGGAAGAGCAGGGCGATGGTGGAGTTGCCAGTTGCTGGATGGCCAGTTGAGGTGGTGCAGTAAAGTGGTTACATTCGAAGATGCGACGCTTCAGCTGGCCAACGGTGATTCTGTCCTCTGGGTTGCGCTCAAAGATCATGCCAAGAATGTCGTTCAGTTCATCCGACAAAGGCAGAATGGTCTTCAAGAAATTACGGTTCCTGGTGAAAGCCTTGTATGTGGAATCCTCAACGGAGGCTTGCTTCCATGGATTGCGTCCACATGTCAGGTTGACAAGAATAACACCAAGAGACCAAACGTCGTTGGGAGCACAACGGTATGATGGCTTCCTTGAAGATTGATCCAGACATTCTGAAGAAAATGGAGATGGTTAGTGGGAACGAGGGGGGGAGGAGTAAACAAGTGGGCCTACCTGGACTCATGTAGAAGGTGGATCCGCATCCGTGGTCCTCTGATTCTGGATCTGTCGTCGCAAGGCCGAAGTCTGCAAGCAAAACTTGATCCTTGGAAACCAAAATGTTCTCCGGCTTGAGATCCCTGTGGTAAATTCCAAGGTTGTGGCAATGTTCCACGGCATCCAAGATCTGGAGAAATGCCCTTCGGATTGAAGTATCATCACTGACATACAGACCTCTCTCGGTGATGTTTGAAAACAAATCACCTTCCGGGCAGTATTCCAGGATAACATATGTGCAATCTTTGTCGTCCACAATCTTCAACATCGACACTATGTTAGGGTGCGCTGATGCTGCGTAGTGGAGCTGGATCTCCCTTGATTGGAATTCCTTCTGTCGGCGATCCAAGGGCTCTCCATTTGCATTGGTTTTGCTCAGGGCCTTAACCGCGTACCAAATTCCGGTGCAGTGGTCGTATGCTGAATAAACGACGCCATATGCGCCGGTCCCCAATATCTCCTTCAACTCCAACGAGGTTCCGAGGAGTTTACCTATCCTTGACTCTGGCGTGGGAGGGGGACAACGAGAAGCCGGATATTGCGATGGTGGTGGTGTAGAAGGTGGTGTTAACAGAGCATTGGGCATGGCAAAAATATGAAATCCGAAATTCAGAAATTCCTGATGGACAACGGATCCTATCTGGTAAGAACAGAAAGAAATACGGCCCAAAGTATCCAAAATGGTTCAAGGTAGTGAGGACTGGGCCTTTTTGTCGCCTGTGAAGTGGTCGTAGCGGTGAGGAAGGTGTGATGGCGGAGAGGAAGGTGTGCGGAAGACAAGTCGTACAGCGGATCGATGTTTGCGCCGATGAAGGAGAGTGGTGAAGAGAGTTGAGGTTGTAGTGATGGAAGGGAGGTGAGGTTGAGATGTTGAAGCAAAGCGAGGTGGGGAGAATGACGGGTGATATGAAGAGTTGAGAAACGACAAGGATTGCTGAGTGGCCTAGTCTTTGGGTGAGGCTTGAGCGTCGACCCGTCGCACTCTAGGTGAATTATTGATCGGTAGGGATTTGTTTGGGGTTGCCTCTGTTTCCCTGTTGATGCGTGTTCCAATGGCCCACACTGAACTTTGGTTAGCTAAGGCAAAGTTAACTCCAATTAAGGAATTTGGGTAGTAATTTAAAACGAGACCACTCACATCATTGGCCTTGGAGGCTAGCAGCCTAGTAAATTTTTTGCTTCGTAAGAAAGCCACCACCTTGCCCAAAGGATGCCAGAATGCGTCACGCAGCAGCGCAAAAATAGCTGCATGGGTGACGGATCCACCCCTCCTTCGGCCTGCTCGCTTTTGTCTGTGCTGCCAGTAAAGACAGGGCTGGGCGAGGCGGGCGTTGGACAAGCGTGCAGAACGGGCCAGCACCGGCACAATCCTTTCGTGAGACTGCATCCTGCCTTGTGTGCTTGGGGTCATCATGTCAACCAGGGTGGTCCAGCCGATACGAGTGTGTGAGTGGATGAGTGTGGCAGTCCTGTGGCAGGTCATAGCTGTTGCGTGTTGTTTGTGGCGTTTCCCGTTCGATTCGCGTGCAGGGAGTGGTCAGTTGTCGCCTGGTACGGGGCTGCTGGTCGCATGAATTTCGCAGTCAGACATCCGAGACCAGCGATGTCCACCAAAGTGACGCCGATTGTCTTCTTAACTGTACTACAGGATCTGCCGCATTACGATGCCTCGTGGATCTTGCGACAGTTGAACTGTTTTTGGCCCCTTTGCAGCCTTTTGATTGGCTCGATTCATAATTTGCAACGGGCGCGAGATCCTTCCAACAATTCCTCTCTAAATTATTTTCGGCTGTTCCTTCGATTTTCTGTAGATCTTCCAGGCATCGAAACAGGAAAGGTTGGATTGGTTCGATGGGCATGGATAGGAAATAATGACGGCGCTGCACCGTGATGTGTCATGGTCTAAAGAAAAGTAGGATCGACAGTTGAACGTTTTGGCCAATCTCCGATCCAATCCTTCTAGACTCGACAGCGACAGCGATGGAAGCCGAACGTCCAGCAAATCAGGTGCCAGGCTGTCACCAACAGAACAAGGGCCCGTCGTTCAATTTGTTCGCTGCGCCCGAGAGGAACGGACGTCACATCATTGAGCCCAGCCCTGGATAGAGCCGAAAGCCACACAATTCGTGTCATTTCTGGCCCACTCACACGCCTCGTGACCAATGGGGTGGCAAGTCGATTGCAAAGTAAGGCTGTCTTCGAGGCTGGATCGTCGGCTTTGATTGGTATTTTCGGTATGTCTCTCTCCGCATTAGGATGTGACAGTGGCGTTGTAGCTCGCATTAGCGTCGACATCGAAGAAAGATAGAAGAGGGACGAACGAGGATCAGGGATGAAGAAGAGAGGAAAGCAAAATCTGCAATTTATTGGCCGAATGACACTGCACAATTGCGGTTACTCTTGGCCCAGACTAGTTTCGGACTAGACCCATATTCTGCGGCAGTAAAATCTCACTCGCAGCGATCACCGCCCAAAACTTTGCAAAATAAGCACTCAATTTGCTCAAATCTCCTGACTGGCCTCCTCTGAACCAATCACAGCAGACTTATCTATCAATTGGCCACCTGAAAGCCCAACCACCGCACCACCCTCTCACGTCTCAACACCTTTCACAGCCTCGCTGCACAAGCTGCATCTATCGCTCATGCTTTTAAACAAGCGTGCATAATTCCGCGTACGCAAAGCTGGGCTGGAGGGGCTGGACGGAGTCGACAATCCACACCAAATACCTTCTCCAAATCATAACAGCCTGCCTCAGCCATCACCCTTCTCCATCATCAATTATTAGGTAAGGAATTGCATCTGGAACTACCGAAGACACCTTCCTTACTGTGCCTCGCACCCCAGCGCCATTGATTCGAAAAGGTTCAGGGCATCATCCGAAGACTTACTCGCGTCCTTCAAGCCTTCTCCCATTATGCGCTATTCCCGTCTCCCAAAATACAAGCTTCTAATTCCATACTCGGTCTCCCCCATCAGAAAATCCAAAATCTAGCGAGCCCACACGGAAGAGAGACCAAGAACGGGACCTTCAAGAGCCGTTCTGATTGCATATATCCGTACTTCTTTCTAACTTCGTACGGCCGCCTAAACTTCCCTCAGCCCCTGAAACTCACCGCCTGTTTCCCAACCCGTAGAAATCCCAATTATTGATTGAACTTTTGATTCATCCGAGGTAGGATCGTAACTATTCTCAGATCTCTTATCGGTCGGGGTTTGCGAACTATTGAGTGTCTGTGTGTGTATGTGCGAAGTTGGGTGACCATGCCCTTGTGAGATTGTGGTTGCAGTATCGAATTTTGGATCATCCTAGGTGAGATTCAGGAGGCCGGCATGGCTATCGACACTCCCATATCAACTAGAGTTTATTCATGCCTTGGAGTGCCAGCCAAACTACCTCTTTGGCCTCAGGTATTATTCTAATGACACACCAAAGTCCACCACTCACCATCCGAATACTGTCACCGCACGCATCCATCGCATTTTACCAAGATGCAGTCCTAGCACCACCGCCTGTACCAACCCGTGCTCCTCCCTCAAGAGCATCATCCGAATCTCGCAGCATTTCGCCACCACTTCAATATCCAAAACCTGTAAGTCACGCCCCCAGCGCCTGGATAACTGCATATTGCTCCTCCGAATCGACGTCTCGCTCCTCCAAATGGAACTGTCTCAACCACTCAATAATGTAACACAAACACAAAATAATCATCAGATCTCACATCACGCAAATAGCGTAGGTAACGGCTGATTCTGCCCTCCTCTGTGACGAAACGTCCCAGATCCAGCCATTGAATGAAAGACAGGCCGTTTCCGCTTCCAGATCACGATGCATAATCTTCCTCCCATGATCCCCCTCCAGCATTGTGTTACCTTCCCGTCGCCGAAACAGCACTGGGGCGCTGGCTGAAGCTGAAATAGCCCTTCCTCTCTGCTTACCCCAAAGAAAGCTTAGTAAAAGCATGGATGGGAAATGAGTAGTCAGCATGGACGTGTTTCCTCTACGCGGCTGGGTGATTGAGGGTCTTGTCCCAGTGGTATTCAACACCTCTATTGATAGAGCGAGCAAGCAAAACCAAAGAAAGTCAAAGCATGTGACTTGTTACAGAATATGCATCATGCACGTGCCTTCCGCAATCAAAAGTGAAGCTATTTTCAACGTCCATCCCTCCACCTCCTCGCAGCAAAAGGAAAGTGCGGGAACAAGCAAAATAGAAAACACACTAAACCAACGCCACGAGCATCTTTACAGATTTCCTGAAAGGCAAACGGGTTAAGAATAGTTCAGCAAAAACGACCGACTTCAATGTCGTGATCAGGCGGCTACGAGATGAAGGCGCTTCGCAAAACGCGCTTGTGGAATCCTCATCACAATTTCCTACCCACTCACGTTCTCCTATCCCCATCCGTTAGTCACCCATATCAAGTGTTCTCCCCGAGGCCGTTGTTGCCAAAATAAACCCCACCAACATTGCATGGATGATGGCGTGTTGGTGATAAGATGGGTGAGATGCAGGATGAACTCTCCGAGTCTCCAAAGACCTGGGTGTGGATTCATGGAGATCTGGCGGTCGGCGGCGACGACCCCAATACCTTAACGCTTACTTCTATTTTAAGCCTCACGATTCGGGAGGATTCCGAAAGCTCATCATATCTCAACATCAAGGCTAAGGCTCGACAATATTCGTAGCTTCACCAGCCCATGGCGTTTCAAACTTCTGCATGGCTGCAGCTAGCTTCACATCACTGCGTGCGGTCTTACGTTTTCTGTGAATGGGTGAATGGGGGAGGAGACAGGACAATAAGCTCATGTTTCTATTCTGAGCCGCATGAGGATCCCGTGAGTGCGGAGAATTCGTCTCACGCACCGGATTCCCCCTTTTGTCAGTGGACTACGTTATCGAAGGCTTCACCAGGTCATCGATGTGATGGTACGCAACCTTTTGACAGCGCTTGCCGCGATCATGATGATGTGCTCATTCACTCCTTCTCAACTTTCAAAAGGGTGAGTGGGAAACAAACATCGTGGTCTGGTCTAGTTTCTATTTTGGGTCAATCGGCAACCCCGCTTGATGCTTGATGCCATGATGTTCACCGCCTGATATCTCAGTACCCAATCATAACATTCATTTTTCAGTTTCACATCTCGAAGTTTGCATTCTTTTCTCAGATGGCGCTTCGGTGAGTATGATGAGGGACCCATCGATAATCTTCTCCCTCCGCATGAGATGGCTAGAGAATGGCGATGTCGTCTTTCTATTTTGAGTAGAAATGATGCTTCACGTCAATCCGACGTCGCGGCACACTTGCCTCCTTCCTCTTCAGTCATCATGAACCTTCCTTTTCCTTGCAGGTAAGTGATGATTTCATTTGTCCTATTTCCATCTCCATCGGCGAGGGGGTGGCCACCCAAGAACTCTTTTTTGAACCCTGAGATCACCGACGCTTCTCGGCCAAGGCGATGAGCTCGAATTGAATTCTATTTTTAAGTCCAGAAAGCAGACTGGTAGTCCTCTGTCATCCCCCTCTGTTCCATCCACCGACAAGAAACGCTGCATCCTCATTCCCATACCTCCGTCAAAATCATTAACTGAGAAAAACGTCACATTTTGAATGTGTGACAGCGGAATGGCTCTAGCGGACTTGAGTTTGTTTCTCTACATTTCACACCAAATCATGCGGAGAGCCCACCAGTTCCTTCAAGACAGACAGCGAACCATGCGCCCCATCCCGATTCAAATCCAACTCTCTCATCCCAGACTTCCTCTCACATATCGATTTCAACCCCTTATTCCCCCGTACCTCTTCTACATCCTCAAATCCTCAACAAAAATTCCATAAATTCCCACCTGCAGAGCCTCGATTTCACTCCCAGCAACCCTTCATCTCGTTCCAAGAGCCCGGCAAGGTTCTGGGTTGATGAGTTCTACCTGAAGGCGTTGAGTTTTTGAAACTCTTTCAAAGTGAGAGATTGGGCTGGATCCTTTGTTTCGATGAAGCGCTACGCATCGCCAACTGCACTTGGGTCGCTATCCGACGAGGTTGATGACGACAAAGGATTCGACGACGAACTGTGGCGCGAAGGAGATAATTGGGGGATTCTTACAAGTGTTACCTTCCAATTGTCTCTGTGGCTTGCGGTGAACGGCTCAAGGATAGCTTCAACCTGAAATCCGGTCCCCAGATGAGTCTCTTCTTCTGCTACTACGTCCTCGGTTGCAATTTGTGCTCTGGTAGGAGTGGTAGCTTTGGACGCTTGATCCGTGTCTCGTTGACCGACCATGATTTTATGGCTGCTCAGTTGCTCCCCGCCACTCTTCTTGAGCATCTCCTGGAATTCCGACGAGTACTTGGCCATTTTACCTTTCGAGGACGAAGATATCATCTTTGTGGTTCACTCACCTGCTCCCACAAAATTGACTTCTAGAACCAGCACACAATCGATCACAACTTTGTGGGCTCCCAAAAATCGACTTTGAATCAAGTTATCCACTCACTCACGACCTCACGCCAATTTTGAACCTCGCTCATCCAAAATATCGAGGACTGAGGAGAAATTTCGAGATCACTCTGCAAGATTCTAAGACTAAAGACTTGCAGTCAAGTTGCAGACTTTTGGCCACGGGATCATTCCGAACGGAAAGGGCGATGAACAGATTCGTAGTATGTGAAGGTACCGTACTTGAAGTCAAAACCTCCCGCCGTGGCGAAAACAAGCTCCAAGAAGCTCTTGAGATTTTCCGTTGCTGCAATCCCGAAGACGGTGTTTACGGCAGGGCCATCAGCGTTTACCTCTACGAAACAAATGAAGGAATAACTTTTTACTCCAAGAATTGTAGACTTCCTGGAGGACTTGGACTTGCAAGAACATGGCTTGGGACAAAAGTCGTATCGACAATGACAACGAGTTGAAAACGGCAAGTCGGCAATAGCTTCGACGAGGAGCATGGCAGGCATATGCGATCAGGTACGAAAGCATTTCCGTACAGTTCAAAAGATTCATCTCTTTAGCGTTGGCTGCGCGGCTTTCTTCTCCACGGATTGAACAACTCCCGTCTTCTTTGCCAACTTTCAGCTCGCATGGTCTAGTATGCTTGTCGTGTTCGCTGTGCTGTCACTTTATGGACCTTGGAATCCCTGGCCACCATGATCTGAGTGTACTATTCATTTAAACACCTCTCCGGTGCGGTCGCTGTCTTGTTTTCGGTACAGTTGGTCGTTCATACTCCCATCTTTTCCGTGTAAGTTCAATTCTTCCTTGGGAATCTCCGTCTGTTCGGCATTGAATGGAATACGTAAAATTCGTACACATCACACGATGCAAGAGCCTCTACGTCCTCTTTCGTGTTGTAACATCTAGACTCTCAAGGATCAGCGACAAGACTATCTTCGACGAAAACCTCGGATTAAGTACCCATCCATAAGACGGGAGGATTTGTAGATTTCTCTTACACTCCTGGGCTCCAACACGATCAAGAGCTTGGAGTAAATTCATACTTACAATTTTCCTGCAGTGAAACAGTAAGCGCATTCACTTCAAATGTAGCTCAACGATGAAAAGAAACATCTCGGACAAAAGTGAGCCCGACTCACAAGTTCTATTATAAGCTTCAGGATCCTTCAGCCAACCTCAAAATCGAATTCCCAGATACCACTTCCCCTTCGACCTGCGCACAGGAAACTTGGTGATGACTTGTATTACAATATGAAAGGTAAGAAGACAAGAAATCTCAAGCGAAGCGTCGACGCCAAGTCGTGGAGTCAAGGATTTTAAGTTTGGCGATACTTCCCACACTCTCACCCCTCGTCCTCCAACAATTTCTTATCTCCTTTCGCCAAGAAAAGTAAAGGAAATGAAAATGGACAAAAGGAAAGTTACGTGAGGAATTTGACGATTCTTTTCAAGACTTCCGTGCTGATGCCCGAAAGAGGAAAGAAGGTAAAAGGGGCTCGCTTTCCAGATCTCGTGGGGGCGAGGCTGAAGTCATCGGTCTTTTCTCATTCGTCCCACCTTTCGAGCCAATTTTGAAACAAGAATAATATCCACTCTCATTCGCCCGAAATCTAAGGATCTTCTCATCTCCAAAAATAACAATCAATACTAATGGCTAGAGCTTACGTGAAGCGCGCCTTGTCTCGCCAGGCTGGATCCTTCCAACGTCAGCGGCTTCCCTGTTTATTAGCTACCGAGAATTCTCAGAAATCATCTTCAGCGTTCTATCAACCAGTCTCCAACCGCTTCGTACCCGTCCATCTGGATCCCAACCCAATCAAGGCAGGCCAGCGTGCATACACCCTCCATTGAAGTGCCGTGAAACATACATAATTATCCGGCGATCGTTCGCACTGCTGTCCAGTCATGCCAATTTAAAGCAACTTTAAGACAAACAAGCCCCCCTGATTTGCGCAGTCGCATGGTTAACCCTTATCATTTCGGGGTCCTGGCAAGGTGTGTAGGCTTATTGCACTGATATACTTTTCTGACGTGAGAAGATCGCCCAAAACGAGCGTGCCAGCACATGCGAGCACATGCCGATGCTACTTAACCTTCATTTGAGCCCATTTCAGCTAATTATCCTCTTTTATCCAAAAGCAAGTGCGATTGTCTATTTCTGCTCTGTATTTCCTTCCTTCCTTCCTTCTGACCTTTTTGCGTAATTTTCTGTGTGCTTTGTGCAAACTTGTGCTTCCTATACTTCCCGGAATAAATTTCGTTATTTGGTCACTCGGCACTGAAGACAAGTGCCGGAATCTTTCATCAAAACCCTCAAGCCACATAATCATCAAAACATCAAATCAATCCTTTGACCGAAACGGTCGAGCGGAATCAGTAATCACGAGACTTCAATCACGTTATCAGCATCGACAGCGAGACATCCAACATGTCAGTCTTCGCATCACAGCCATCCTTCGTGGCACCGCCCTCCTACTCAAGGACCAAGATCCAACCTCCACCATACAAAGCACCGGAATCGAGTCCCATCTCCTTTAATCCGATCAAGACTATCACTCGAGTCTTTACAAACATCAGCGCCGCAACGTCGGCAGTTTCTATTCCTCTTAGCACTACCAAGTCGAACTCCTCGTCAACTACAACTTCACCTTCCTCCATCTCCACTCAGTCCTCATCGTCTCCCGAAGACCGAGAACAGCCCTCACCTTCCATCCCACCACCAACCTACAGTCCCATCAAAGCCGCGCCCAAGCCTCTCACTTCACCACCAGCATATAGCGCCAACCCTGAACCACGACCAGGAACGGGAATCAATCCACGTTCCGATACGTTCATCACCCGAGAGCAAGTGATTCCAGCGCAGGGCCAAGGTCTGGCGTTTAATTATGATGAGGAGGAGTGGGAGGTGTTGAGGGAGAGGGAGGAGAGGAGACGGTTTGATGAGTTGGAGGCGAGTCAGAAAGAGGATGGTGGGTGTTGTGCTTGGTGGTGGAGTGTGGGTGCTAGTCCGTTGCCTTGGGCTGCGTATTATGTTTTCTGAATGAAGAGGGGAAGACAGAGAGGGGTGACGATGAAGAAGATTTTCTGCGTTGATTTGATTGAGGGAGGGGAGATTGGATGCTTGAAGAATGAAGATGGCAAAACTCAACGGATACGATACCCTTACGAATTATGAAGGCGGGAGTTACTTGGTGTCTGTGGGCGGGATACTCACACTTTTGGGGAACATACAGATTGCAATCTGCTGGACGAAAATAATCTTTTTAGAACAATACACAAGTTCAAGGCCATCTCGTTGCTTATCTTCCCCAAAATCTCAAGTTGTACGTCTTACTTTTTAACGAGATTTGCCACGTCCGTACTTCCATACCACCTCTTCTTGCGCTTTACCTCCACGATCAAGTTTTGAACGAGTCTTTCAATATTCAGATGCTCATTCAGTCAACCTGCGCTTCCACTTTGGAATCATGATTCATGGAAGGCAACGATTGCCGACCATCTTCCCGCCTTCCCATTTCGCCACGCCGGTGAGCTGGCAGCTGACGTGAGGTAGGTGTCACAACGCGTTCGCAACTCGCACTCCTCGCCCCAAGAAGGAATGCGGTGAGATACCCTGCGCAAACCACTCTGTTCGCGCCCGACACAATGCCCCAATCGCGCAGGCGTCAACAAGTATCATGATCTGGCTTCTTCATCTTTTTGGGAGAAGAATGATGTACACGCAATCTCCCAACCTCTCCAAGCTTCCGTTCCTTCCTTCACTCCCACAACGGAGAATCAGAACTCGTCGCCACCCACGACTCAACGTCCCGCCTTGGCTTCAGCTTGATGCTTGATGGGACCTGAGGCAACACCATCGGCAGCGAATAACGAGGAGAACGGCGGTGATGTCGAGGCTTACATTGTCACTGGAAAGGGGAAACAAGATGTGGAAGGAAGTGCTGAGAGTTTTCTCTATCGAAGAGAGATGAAAGCCAAAGAGCATCGCTTCAGATGTTGCCTTTGGCAAAGCCTCCCAGGCACCCCGCATTTGGAAATCTCGACTCCTCCAAGTGGAACTCGACAATCTGCAAAGGAAGCAGGCACAGTAGGCAGATCGAAGTAAATGTTGGCGAAACAATCTTCACTAAATATACTATAAACAGTCGGAAACGGACATGCCATTATTGCAGCGGCGAACTGACATGATTCAATCATAGGGATGTTTTGGACGTGCTTCTCACTTGCCAGAGTATAAATCCTGGGCCGCAGCCCATAGGGACTTGTCTGCAACGCGTGTCACCCCTTCAGGTCTTGCTAATCGTTATGGTGTAATACCCTACCGGTTCCCAGCTGCTCACAAAATAAGATGTACTCTCTTGATCTGTAGTTTGATATAGCTAGCTGCAAAGAATGTCGTTGTCGGATCCATTGTTGTCGCTCTTGTTTTTGCCGTCCTTTCCCCGATGTAGCTATAAACTCTATAGACATGCTGCAAGAAGTTTTCAAAATTCTCTAGCTCTCCAGTCCTCAGTATTTCTAGTTCTGCCTTGACCAGCAGCCAACGCTTCCCTTCCCGTCGCTTTCCTTTCTGGTTACAGAGCGTAACTCGCCATAAGGCGCTCACCAGTGCTGTCAGGTGCCATGCTTAGATGGAGGTTTTAGGCCAAGTTGTGGTACATTCACTCGTCCTATAATACACTCACTATACCATCCTCTACAACCAGTCCTTAGGACAACTTCACGGTCGAGAGTTTCGCAACCTGCTCGTGAGAGGCCGACACTGGAAGGTGGTCATGATGAATGTTGCTTACAGTCCCACGGCGAGTAAATTGAGAACATTGCAGGCGAGAACCATATGGAAGCAGCAGCTGTTCCTCCGTCATCCTACATTCACAATAGAACCAGAGCAGTACGTCTCATTTTGGTCTCTTCGGAAGTATAGTATTGGCAGGAGAGCCGTGAAGTAGCACTATTCCCTTGCTTTGCTTCCTAACCTCCGGCCACTCGACAGGACGCTAGCAGTCGCTGAGCTACTTTACCTTGTTAAGCAAGGAGGTATGACGATGACAAAGGGATATTGATCTTGACAACGACAATCATGGTAGGTTGTGTAAAAGGATGTCCAAGTTCCAATGCCGAAAGTGGTCCCAAGCTATTTCGAAATGCATCTATTCGGCCGAGGATCGAAAGAGCTTACGGCGTTGAGACACGGAGATCAATACTAACTAGGTCACTAGAACTGATTACATCGCAAAACACAGTGTGATGAGCAAGTAGTAGCATTACTGACTGTTCTAGACTGCACTTTCCATGTCTATGCCACTCATGTCTGTTCCATTTCCATTCTCTCGCAACTCCCAGCTCCACCATACCATTCCCATCTGCATCATTTGTCAACCCACCACCCCAGAACCTAACGCGCCAGTTTCGAAATAAACGGATGTCTCAGCGCCTCAGCAGGCGTACATCTCTTCTCCGGATTGAGCGCCAAGCAACGATCCAGCAAATCCGCAAAAAGCATAAGCTCCTTCATGTCCGTGTCGTTCATGCCCTTCGATGCTGCAATGAGGCGGGTACGGAGATCGCGGGAGGGTTTAGTGAATGTCAGGATCTTGACAATGTCCTAGGATGAGGTAAGACGTTAGTAAGTGTTACCATTTCTATTCTGGAACGATGGTGAGGGGACGTGATATTGGGGACGAGAGCTTGTGTGAAAGCGGAATTTGGGATGTTGACACGCGCCACGGACGCCACATGACACTGACTTGGGATACAGTGTAGAGAAACGAAAATAGACTATATACCTTTCCAGTAAGCTTTTCTTGCTCCACCGATCTAAAGTTGGCCATCTCATCGAAGTGGATGTGTGCCAGCTTGGCGCGCTTGAGCATCTTAATCGTGAATTTACCTCGGCAGTCCATGATGGATCGAAGCATCTGGTTGTTGGTACGACCGGTGAATAGAATCTTACCCGTGTACATTTCGTAAAGGGTGCATCCTATGGACCAGATGTCGATGGCAAAGTCGTACGGCATGCCAAGGATAATTTCAGGAGCGCGGTAGAACCGACTAACGAGATAGGGGGTGATTTCGTTCTCGGATGCATCAGAGGCGGATCCTAAATCACAGATCTTGAGCATGTTGCGGCCTTCGTTGACCTGTCCTAAATTAGCACGATTCTGATGATTCTTGAATGGGTGTCTTACCAAAATGTTGTCAGGTTTCAAGTCCGCATGCAGAATGTTGCATTTTCGCATTAGACTCAAGCCAAGGAACATTTGCTGGGCGTAAGCTCGAACAGCCTTGATGTTGATGCCCACATCACGTCCGAATTTTTTCAGGACTTCGCGAAGATTGATGCTGAGGTTCTCGAATACCATGCATAAATGGCCTTTGTGCTCAAAGTATCGCTCCAATCGAATCATGTGCTTCTTATCCTCTGGATCGGCATCGTTGATCTTCTGAAGAATTTCAATCTCCTTCATGCCAGCTTTTCTCCTACACAAGGATCAGTAAATGTCTCGAATATCTGGAAAGTTGCTGACTTACATTGTCTCGTTGTTACGGATGAGTTTGATTGCAACCAATTTTTTTGTCGCCATATCCATCGCTCGAACGACCCCAGAGAACATACCTTTACCAAGATTCGCCTGGACATGATATCGGTTGTCCAATTTCTCTCCTAAGATAATCTTGTAATACCCTTCGGCATCGTCCCAATTGTCAAGCATTCCGATATCAAGTACCTTGGCCTGGGGAATCGGTACCGCCTTGGCAACATCGTCGTTCATATGAGCAGCAGGCTTGCCGTTTGGAACGGGGTCCTCAGCGAACATATCGTCATCATCCTCTGCAAACATGTCGAAGTCGTCCTTGGATTTCTTGGGCTGCTCTTGAACTGGGGCTGACTCCGGTGGAAGGAGTACATCTTGTTCTGTGGTCTGTATGGTCTCGTCGTAAGCTCCGGAAGATACCTCGTCGATGTTTCTCTTGCTATCGCGCTGCTTGTCTTCTTGCATATCTGCGGTTGGATCATAGTCAGCGGCCGAGGGTCCGTCATCCTCAGTTCCTGTCGAGTCTCTATTTGTGTTTGCCAGGTCTTGGTCATTAGTGATTGTAAAAGTTGAAGGAGATGCAGGATCTTGCGCTTCGATTGGTGTGGTGGGGGTCGACACAAGCGGGGAGGCTAAAGCAACACTGTTAGCAAGTTCCTTTGGTGTTGGCCTAGAAAGCTTACTGGATCGTCCTGATGGGGTTTCATCGTCTCCTGCATGACTCTGACCGGGTGTAGATTGTCCTGACTTATCTCCCAGTTGCAAGGCCTGCACAAGCAAGGGTGTAGCGGATCCTCTGTACTTAGCTTTGATTGCTTCACGGCGCTTTCGTCGTTGCTCGATCAGAGCTGCCTCATCGAGAGGTTCGGGTTCGGGTTCGGGAGCTTCAATAGCAGGTGCTTGTGTTGTGTTGCTTGGCCTGTGGACCCGTTTAGTATAGCTCAGGGAAGGGACATGAGAGAACTTACTTTTCCAGCTCAAGTTTACTAGCAGATTTGTCATTATGCTGCTGCGAATATCCTTGCGTAGTTTTAGCCTCATGTCTTGCGTTATCAGCAGGCAGAGGGCTTTGTGCCCGCTTGCTCACTGACTGATCCCTTGAATCCCGATTTCTTACGTCTCCATGTCCATATGAGTTCGGTCTGCCCATGTCTCGGTGTCCATCGTGGCGATTGCCACCCCTCCTGGATTGTCCACCATATCCATTTCTCTCCCTGCCCCTGTTTCCTTTGTATGGGGACCGACTGCGTGTTCTAGGGCGTTTCTCAGCGTACCTATCTCGATCATCATAACGGAGATCCGAGGAACCGTGATCTATATCTTCATAAGAGACTCGAGGGCGGCGCGTATAGTCTTTGGGAGCATCTTCGTAATGAACCTTGAATCGCCGAGGGTCACCTCGGCTTCGATCCGGATAATCATCATCTCTCGCTCTCTTCGAGCCGCGAGGGGGTCGATCGGAGTATGGGGATCTGCTTCTCTCGTGGGATCTTCTGTCCTTTGATCTGTATCCATGTTCGGGAGACATCGAGGTCGAGTTACTAGAGCGGGTTCTGTCTTGACGGTCAACGGAAGTGCCATCGAATTGCGGCAGCGACGTAGTTGCCTTCTCTACACTCCCAGTCCCATCGCGTATCTCGCCTTCATCAGAGCTGGCTGAAGAAGCCATCTTAATTGCGGTAACCAGACGGTAGATTCCCCTGCCTTGCGGTATGAAAAGTATGTGTCAGCCAAGGATCCAGAATATATGATCTCAATGTGAGAAGAGCCCAACCGGGTATCTATCGTCTCTCTTCTTGATTCTCAGCGCATTATTAGGCGTACGTCGAGTGGTGATACGAAGGATCTCAGGCTTAATGAGGTGCCGTATGGTGTAAAGTGCCAAGGGAAGAGGGTGTTCGAGAGGCTGTCGTGATGTTTGTGGGTGAAAATGGCGGCAGCCTGCATATCTCCAGATATCAAATGAATTTGGTGAGGCAATAAGGTTAGTGGCTGTTTTAGGTCTAGCGCGAAAAGAAGATCGAGGCGCCAGGGAGGCGCAAGGCAAAAACCTCGAATCTCACCTGCCCCGCCAAGCTCCCTCTAACTTGCTTCTCTATCTAACCGTCTGCGAACATCTACACTCTTGCGCACTTCGAATTCGAACACTCCAGACCTCAAATCATACACATTCAAAATGGGAGGAGCCGATAGAGCAGGTACACCGAGGCCCTACATCCTTCAGCCTGATTCGAGATATTAACCTAATCAACAGGAGGCAAAGCTAAGCCCTTGAAGCAACCAAAGAAGGAGAAGAAGGAGTTAGACGACGAGGATAAGGCCTTCCAAGAGAAGCAGAGGGCTGGTATGATCAACCTGCATTCTTTAGTCGCCATATGGCCTTACTGACCTTATTTGGACAGACGCGAAAGCCAAGGCTGAGCTGGCGGCAAAAACGAAAGGCACCAAAGGCCCTCTCAATACTGGCTCCCAGGGTATAAAGAAGAGCGGCAAGAAATGAACGGGTCGCAATAGATGAAGGGGATGAAGATTTACGTATCGGAATGACTAAATGATCGAAAGCATGGAGAATATGGCGTTGAGGGATTTCATGCGGTGGAAGACTTGGTTCGGTATTGGCTGATACGTTACTTTCGAGAATCGATGAACATACTATACTTGGGACATACAATTTTGCAGCCATGCTTGAGTGATGTGCAGCGCAGGAACCATTTCTACTGATGGTCGATAGAGGACTTAAGATTCGAAGGCCGAAAGCCTCAGTGTTTGCGGAGACGCGTCTTCTACTCCACGGTTTGAAGCGTTTGCCCGACTTTTTCTTCATTCTCTACTTTGCATATTCGGAGAATATAGCTGGTTGATCAGTATCTCACTACCTCAGCCCACGCGTTCTCGTAAATGCCCATTAGTTTGGTAGGGCTGATTGTAGCCCAGCCTTGCAGATCGAGGGAACTTTGGAGTTTACAGATTCATATTCACTACAAACAGCAGTGCAGTCCACAGTCCAATATCCACTGGTCCTCAGAAACTCACATGCTGGATTGTATCGGCTATATAAGACGTTCAATCTACGGAGCAGTGAGTTTGGGATATCGACTTCATGTATCTCCGAATCGACTTCGAAGATTGCAGTTCCTTGCTAGTTCATTTGAATTGAACGATTCATATGACTGTCATGGAAGAGATAGAAATGAGTTTTTATATTTGAGAAGGATGTTCTTGTGATGAATTGTGATTTGATTTGAATGATTACGACCAGGCTGTCGAAACGGACAAAGATGCTGTAAAGGATATATATCTCGCCACGGCGTTTCTGTCGGACAGTTAGCACAGTTTAAGAATTTCAAAGTACATATCAGATGATGGTTGTTGCAATTAGACGAATTTTTCTCCTTTCCATGGTTGGGAGTGAAGATGGCACTTGTTTAATGTAAAGTGATTCAAGAACGCATGGTGTCAAAGACTAGGGTTACAATTATACAAAACAGCCCCTTCCCTTCTCAGCATAACCAGCCATCATTCAATGACCAAAAACCTATAATTCATCCCATCATAACCCATTCCTCCGCCCAATCTCCCGATACCCAACCTACTCCATCCCCTTCTCCTCACCTAAGAAATGCCCTTACTCTCCCAAACAAGCAATCATCAACCTCTCATAATCGCCACTAGTTTCGCCCTTAATTCTATGGCTCAAGCTCTTGTGGTACTTATGCTGATACGCGCCCTTAACCTGTTCCAAGTGATTCTTGTCCCAGTGAATACGCACGACTCTGTTGACGAGTAAATGGTCCTTGGTTCCTATGCCGTGCATCGCGTCTTCGAGAAGCATGGCGTCGCGCATAGCTTTGTCTGTGCCAGTGCGGAGTTGTTGGAGGAGGGCTAGTTCCATATGGCCGGAGAATTCCTGCACATCCACCTGTCAGTATTGATTTTTGGGAGATTTGAAGGGGGATTGGGCAGGGCAAAGGGGGTAGAATATACCTTTATGATTACACTCTCAAAGTCTTTTGTAAACTTTTGTTTGTAAGTGTGGGCAATAGCTCTAATCTGCGCATCACTCCTCTGGCTCAAAATACTGCACACAAGCAACTCATCCGTGCCATGCCGTCCCTCAGTCGCCTTATAAAGCTCCATAACATCTTGATCAATCTGCTGCGGCACCACTGGCGCGCTCTCCTCATTACGATTCGCCGCCAACACCATCAGGAAATGGCGTTCGGTCTTCATGCTCAAGTCGCCTTTGATGGCACTCTCGAGACTCGAATGGTATGTCTTCTGGTATAGCTCCTTGATGGCTCGCATATCCGCATTGCTTCTGCCTAGCAAGACGTCGTTGAGGACTTTTTCTTTTGTGCCGGGTCCATCCATTGCGTTGTGTAGGAGAACGACGTCTTGCATCAGGGGACCGCGAATGATGGCGCAGAGACCTTCTCTAAACCAACCAGATACCTCGCCTTGCACGTCGGTCAACAAGTGTCTGCGGAAGCGCTGGTTGTATGTGTCACGTATGACGTTGATCTGTAGAGGATCCTTGGTGGCGAGGGCTTTAATGAGCATCTTCTCGTCTGTACCAAAGCCTTTCATTGCTTTGCGGCATGCTTCTGCATCTGGAACGCCGTCCCAATGGATTTGTTGAGGTGGACCGTACCCAAGAGATGCGGGTGTAGGTGGAGAGAAGACTTGAGGTTGGCTGTATGTGCTGTATGGTTGCTGAGGGGGAGGAGCGCTATAACCGGGCTGAGGGGATGGCGCGCCGTATTGGCCTGGTGTTGGAACTCCATATTGTCCTGGCGGAGGAGCACCGTATGGTTGTTGTGGGGGAGCACCGTATGGTTGTTGTGGGGGAGCGCCGTATGGCTGTTGTGGAGGAGCTCCATATGGCTGTGGAGGCGCACCGTATGGTTGTTGTGGTGGAGCGCCGTAAGGCTGCTGAGGGGGAATACCGTAAGGTTGCTGTGGAGGATAGCCTTGCTGAGGAGGGTATTGATTGGGAGGAGGGGCACCGTAAGGCTGTTGAGGAGGGTAGCCTTGCTGCGGGGGAGGATATTGGCCATAGGGAGGCTGGGGGGAATCTGCGAGGCTACCAGTCAGCGTATGCGCGTAACCTTCACCGAAGGCAGACACTTACGACCAGGCGGCGGGGCGCCATATGGAGGTTGATAACCACCTTGGTTGTATGCCATTCCGTCTTCTGATCTGTTTCCTGTCTGCTGCGAGATGTCAATCTGATCGAGGAGGTTAATGAAAGAGAGAGCAACTCGGTTGTAGGATAGCAAAGATAGTTTTATGTCAACCCCGTCGACGTAGTGATAGACAAACTAAAGTCCAGCCGCAGCTTACAGGCGACGAGGAGGGGCAGTGCGACTGGGCTGTGCAAGCCTCTTGGCTACAACCAAGCGTCTTGGCGATAGGGTTACACACAGAAATGAAGGTTTTCTGATGAACGTGAAGAGTGGGGAAGGAGGACGCTTTAGGAAGGTTTAATGGGTTATTGGGAGAGGTACGAGGATATCAAGAGAGAATGAGTGGATGGATAATTTAAATTGAGCTGAGTGACGTTGACCCTGCTGTCTTTGCGACCGTAGGGCTGAAAATGCCAGGTGACGCAAGTCAAAGCTCGGTTTGCCTGCTGTGCAAACAGTACGGTACTCCACAGTATACCTTCTATCATCAATTCTACAAAATTTACTACAAACATCAGTGAAAGTATATTGCATCCTAAATATCAGTTCACGGCCAAAATTGTAGATGCAAAAGAAGCAAAAGCTCCCATGCATAATAAGTATGCAAGACCTCTTCAGGCGCTTGCCTCATTAATCTCCTTCCAGTTCATGAGCAAAGAACGTGACTCACGAGGAACGCTCGACCTGGAGATTCGTGACACACAAGTTCCATGAGACCCTCCTTTGCAATCTCTCATTCTTGTTTACACATTCAATTATTCTGTTATTGGCAATTGTTCTTTCCTCCTGATGCAGATTCAATTAACGTGTAGGACTTCGGGAACCGCCGTTCCATAATCGTCCACTTGCTCTGAGCAATTCAAAGCCTCGCATAATCTTTACTTCATCAGACTGTTTCTGCGGGCCTCAGAATCGCTGAATTTACCTGGACGATTGATATTTTACTTCTTCACCAACCTCAGCATGGGCGGCCAAGCTTTCGCCCACCTCTCCCCTCCCCTCCTAACACCCCGCATGCCACCATCAATCTACACCCGCGTCCTAGCTAGCACCTGCGCTCTCCTGCAACAACACTACCGCCTTGTCGGCTCGCCCATCGAAGCACCAGGAAAAGACACGTTCGGAGACGTCGATATCTTCGTCTTCGATCCGAAACCCGATTCTCCGCTCAATGGCATCGCGTTGCGTCCGCAGTTAGGAGCACAGCTAGCGAACTTGATTGAGGCCAAATACCATATTCTTGAGAAGGGAAATCCGACTATGAATTTTGCTGTTCCTTGGCCGAGAGAGGGGGATTGGGAGGATGGAATAGTGGAGGACAAAGAAGAGAGATTCATTCAGCTTGATGTCAAGGTTTGTGAGAGCGAGATGATGTTTGAGTGGGAGCTCTTCCATGCTGCACATGGCGATCTTTGGAATATCCTTGGAAGCACGATCAGAAAATTTGGGCTCACGGTCAATAATCTGGGCATGTATCTCCGGATCCCAGAGATCGAACTCTATGATCGCAAGAAGAGTATGATATTCTTGACCGATGATCACCGGCGCATTCTAGAGTTCCTGGGAGTTGATAAGGAAATGTGGTGGAAGCAGTTTGGGACCAGAGAGGAGATGTTTGAGTATGCTGCTGGATGTCGGATGTTTTGGGTTAAGGGCCTCGAGGAGACGGAAGATGCTGAAGACGAAAGCAGTGAAATTGGCAGAGGAGTGATGGAGAGTCAAGAAGGTGGCGACAAGGGAAAGAAGCTGCTCAAGCATAATGATCGAGCGCGGATGGCCAAACGTCCTATTTTCAGGCAGTGGATAGATGAGTTTATACCCAAATGTCGAGCAGAGGGCCGGTTCTCGGATTCCAAAGCTGTAACGCGGGAGCAAATTCGAGACGAAGCATTCGTTCAGTTTGGTCCAGCGTTGAAGACGGCCTACGAGACTAGATTGAGCGAATGGAAATTGGCCAAGCACACAGATGAAGTGTGGAGGGATATCATCAAAGGCAGTATCCCGGAAGAAGGTGTCGACCCGCAGTTCCGCGCTGCAGCCATCCGGACAGTGAAGGGCGTTGTCATGGGAGAAGATACCTTCGAGGGCAAGGCCGTGCCGGAGGTTGCGAGGAATGAAGAGGTGAGTGACCGACAATCTTTCAAATCGAGCAAACGATTACTGATGGTAGATATTCTACAGGGCTTTTGGGATGTGGATAAAGTGAAGACGTGGGTAGTGGAGAACTGGAAGAGAGCAGGCGAGATTGGCTGGGCGAGGCAGCATGAACGGGCCATGGAAGGGATGAGGGCTAAGGCTGAGAAGAAGAGGCTTCAGGAGGAGGATAATGTGAAGAAGAAGCCGAAGGTTAGTAGTGATGAAGCGACTTGAATGTTTGGTTGGGTTTGAGCGATTGAGAATCGGCTTGTATGATTGAAGGAGACCTGCGACCAGTGTCTGGGATAACAGGAACAAAAGAATACTTCAAATCATTCAGACATTTGGAATGTTGAAACTGAGACGAGAGAACTCCTGAAAAGTTAGGAACTGTCAAAATAGAGTCATGGTCAATAATTCGGAGGCGATGAATAAATTTGCTAGACAGCTTTGTACTTGATGGAGCTTTCTCCTTCCAGAACCAATCTCATTACGAAAAAATCAAGCGTTGTAAGACTTTGATCAGCCTCTTCAATCTAGCAGTGACGACAGGAGCGCTGGTTGCTCCTACAATGTGACTTGATCACGTGATATAATAAAACTCTTCGACTTTAAGACGCCAAGGCAGTTACAACGCAAATCAACGCGGCCTTTCAATCCAAGCGAACGACCCAGCGAGTCTCCGGTGGTGATACAAATGTTAAGCGAGGCCGTACAAAAGGGGCCTTCTCTCCGCTCTCAACCGTTCCTCCCTCCATCCCACGACATCTTCCTTTCGCCAACCTTCCTCCTCACCGTCAACTCTTATCTTCCACCCTCATCAACCCTCAAACAACCTCAGAACAACATCTTCCCTTAATACCTTTCAACCTCTCTTCTCATATTCCTCGACACAATCCACCTCCCTCAAGCCATGACTGTGATCACTCTCCAGGGGTCATCACGTGATCTCACTTCCCAGCGATCTTTAAATCATTGTCAAGATTTAAACGATTTCCAAGGCCAGAGAGTCTTCAGATCCATCTCGAAATACAATTACGTCATCTCACTTTCACAGCGATCATGAATCGTTCAAAATATCTAAACGATCGAGCAACTGCTTAGTCCACTGCCCGCTTAGCATTCTCAACCCCCTTACACCCTCAACCACGTTGCACTCTCCTTCCTCAACTATCTAACACCGACAATCAGAATCGCAGGACTTCAAGTCAGGGATTCAATTTACCACCAACTCTCCGGTCACATGTGGTCTTCTCACACTGGCGCACTGGAAAATTACTTATTAGCATGGCGGGTAACAGATTGAGATCCTCAAGCATTTTTCTGACAACGCATCTGAGACCTTATGGTGAGTCTTCTGCGTAGATCGATGGACAAGCACAGTCTGGCTTCATGCCAGATTGTGTTTCCCAAAATCTTCCAACCTCCATTCCTGTCCTCTTGCACGTTTGCTCATAATTTGTGCCAGGATCATATCCATCCGTACTGAAATAACGTCCGCCGACGCACCGGGCATCGCGACTTGGAAGACAACCGTCACGACAATATCGACAGCACTTTGTCGACACTGAAATACATACGACCCTATGGCGTCGACACCGACATACTGGGCTATATAATACTGTCGACAACAAATTGGAAGGGACAGGGACATATGTTTCTGTTGGAATGAGTAATCAGTGACTCTGGTTCTAGGCACCATAAGACATGTGACTCATCACATGACGCAGAGTTCACTTGAACAGTGTGGCGTGTTCTATGAGTAATAGTGTAATTTCGGTCTATAAGTACACACTTCTGTACTTGGTTTGTTCGTTAGTATCTCCAGTAACTTTACAGCCTTAATAATCCAACCACGTTCTCCTTATTCTGTTTTCTCGGCTACCACGTGACCATATTGCACTTGCAAAAATTGATAACTGTCGACAGTAATTCAGCATCGACACTGACATGCTTCTCACTAAGACACTGTAGCAGGAAATTGCTAACTATCAAAGGTAAGCTTTCACCCAGGTTCCTCTTTGAATTCATTTTGCTGCCTTTTCTTTGTACAAGTTCGAAGTCTCGAATTTTGCCGCTTCAACTTTCCCTCCACGTAACGCTCGGTTAAAATGTCGGGGTTGCGTTTTTTACCAAACAAGGGGCTCGCTTGTCTGCAAATAAGCAGCTTTAATTTTCTTATTATATTAGCGGCCACCCAATACTTAGAACTATTATTAACCTTGATTAATCACATATGTCGCTAGCGCGGTCCTGTTTTTATTAGCTTATTAAAACCTATAAAGGTGTTAGCCCCTTCCTCAATTTTTTTTTAAAAAAATATTTGCGCAAAAACGATTTCCTTTGTTTCTTTCCCTGCACGTCTTACTTTGCTCACTTGAAAGGCGATTTACCATGCACGTAAAAATTAATTTGCAGCAACTTGCAGCGAATTGAATGACGGTTTGTATTTCGGTTTCTTTCATGCGCTATGGTTTATAATATGCTTTCGCATTAGCATATTGGTTCACTTTTATTAATGAAGCTAATAAAGTGATTTAATTAGGGCAGGCACATATTCTCCAACACTGGTAGAGATAAAAAAAAGTCTCCTTCCTCGCTCACTTCAACATACAAAAGTTTCGCGCGACTTCGCGACCGCGCTCAACGCCTCGTACACAACTCGATCACATGACGATCTAATGTTGAGCCTTGCCTGGGTTCTCGCACCTCTCTTCTCTTCAACTACAACGACATCTTTCGTCTCGAGCACTTACTCTATATCAACATGACTCCACCTGCGGAGGTTGATGAGATGGAGAGTTCAACTCCACGAGAAGAGGAATTCGCAACGCCTAAATCGACGGCAGAAGACGCGCCGAGTCCCGACCAATCGGCTAATACAAACGCCGATCCCGAAATTGAGCCTCACCAATCAGGCGACCAGGACAATATCGTCATTCAGGGTCCAGCTGATGTCAACATGAGCGAAGAGCCATCCCCTCAAGAAACAACTGTCGCTGATGCTATTACGACAGAGACAGCGAGACCAGCCATCGCAAGTCGTCTACCTGTTGATAGTCGTTCACATCCCGGCAGCCACTCAGGTCCTGACAGTCATTTACATCCCGGCAGTTCCCATCCTCACAACTCATCTTTCGCTCTCGACGGTCCCATCACTTCAGCTGTAGCTTCTTCTCTATCCTATGATCACCCTCAACAGACACCATCTGAGAGTCGGATACTCGTATCATCTTCTCCAGCGCCAGCTGCAATATCAGCCAACCCCAAGTCTATCAGAATAGACAAGGATATCGCAAAAACAAAGGAAGTAATCAAGGAAGTCTCTCCTGAAGCATTGCACAAAGTTCTACGACAAGAATGGCGTGTCTTCCTCTTTACACCATTTGATGAGGATCACGTCTCTTTTATTCTCCGGGCATGCTTCAAGAATGCTACCACTACTATTGTTGACCGGGGTATGAAGGAAGCCATCTCGAAGCCTGAATTCCGACCCACTATCCTCAACAATTGTCTGAAGTATGCCACAGCTGGTCAGATCATCCAGCGAGTTCCTAAGGAAGTCCTAGATGAAGTGGTTGCACACCACTTACGCCTTGCTCCGGCCAAAGATGTAGTCAACTGGTTGGCTGAAGGAGGCCGTCTTGGATACAGCGCGGAAGATATTATCGACGATGATGACGAATCTGTCTCTCCTCCAGACGACCCTCCCGATAACAATGCTGCGATGCGTAAGGTGCTATATCAGCCAGCTCCACAAGTACGACATCATCCTATTATTGCATCTGATGTTAGAGACCCTCTCCTCATTGAGCAAGAGAAAAACGCGAAGATCCAACGCCAAAAGCTCCTTATCAAACGTCAACAACAAGAACTTCAGAATCAGAGCCGCTCTCGCCCTCCTCCTGCTTCTACTCCACATGGTAATATGGCCAAAGACCCTTCCCATCGATCAAATGGAGACTGGGACGGTAATGATGAAGCTTGCCCCGACTGCGGCTTTACTGCTCCAACTCACGGAGGCCATGTCTACCACACGACCAACAGAGTTTGCCATCGACCACAACCCGACAAGGGCTGGTCAGGGTCCTGCTCGAACTGTGGTCAAACGTTCACTGGAAAGCAGGGACTAAACTACCATGATTTGAGGAAGGTTTGCTACTCGAACATGCGTAATCCTGCGAATTGGCCCAGCATCACACTAGAGCAGTTGGATGCGTCTAGAGCTAAGGTGAGATTGCCTCGCGTCAATCAATCCAAGTATACTAAAACCGTTAAGGGTGATGGTCCGCCTGACGCGCCGGCGCGTCCCACGTTCTCTACAGATCCACGAGTTTCTGCTCCACAGGCAGCGCTAACCCAGGTCCCGCCTTCCACACAAGCTCGAACTATTGCGGAAGTCCAGATTCCACGCCCACCGCTACATACGCCTGCTCCACCACCAGCCACACCGCAGAGCACTCAAAGCCATCGCACTCGAAATAATACCAATGCCGCAACGAACCTAGCCGTTCAAGCCCTCCAAGCAATCGATCCCGAAGCCCGCGTCAGCCCATCCCAGCTCTCTGCTGTGAAAAAGGCGGAGATGGAGAGACAGATTGAAGCTGAAAACCAAAGATACCAGAACGCTTTGGCAGCTATTGATCCCCAACTTCCACCAGCAGATCAAGAGAAGAGAAGAATTTCACTTAGAAATGGCAATGCCACGAAGAAAAGCCAGATCCGGAAGTCGTTCGGTGTCACGTTGCGAATGCGTGAGAAAGACAAGATTGCTTCAAGGACTGTAGCGATGGCTTCATCTGCTGCTTCCGGTCCTTCGAGCGCAGGTCCACTCCGTTCATCCCCTCTCGTTGCTTCTCATGTCTCAACACCCTCATCCGGGTTTTCTCCGATCAACGCTCCTGCATCACGCAACAACTCAACTCCTCCCAACGCCAATGGCTTTGAACGTCACCCTCCTCCACCACCCAACCAAGTACAACACGGACACGGCAGTCAAAACCCCAACTCGTCCAGCATGACAGGTTTCGGCATCCTCCGTACCCAAAATACACCCCTCCCAGGAGGTTACCGGAACCCTTCCCACTACGTCTCGGCATCCCAAGCCCAGCCTCAACACCGCGCGAAGCGCCAACGTACCTCTTCAATCAGCGAGCAAACCAATCCTCCCGTCGCATCTGAATACGTTCCACCCGTATCACGCACCCAAACCCCGTCTGGACCCGCACCATCTGCTCCCGGATTGTCGATGATGGAAGTCAGATCTGAAGATGCTGCGACCAAATACCCAAAGAAGGTTCCAGTTGGTGCGGCGCAGGCGAAGTGGGAGCAATTACAGCCAAAGAGCGGCACCTATGGTACCGGTGGTGCGTCTAGCATGGAGCGAGACGAATCGAATGCGAATGACAAGCGAAAGGCTACTGAGGAAGCTACCGAGATGACTGAGGCCCCTACGACTACGACTGCTGGCCGAGCTGGTTCTAATTCGAGACAAGAGCCTATCGAGATTGATTCAAGCAGCGATAGCGAGGCGGTTGAGTTGATTCCTGGCGGAAAGACGCCTGCTGTTGCGGGTGCAAATGGAAATGGAGCGGCAGATGCAGATAAACCTCTTCCCTCGACCGAAGACACCGAATCCGAATCAGGCCCAAGCCGACCAACTTCTTCTGGCAGTGCTCGTGGTGGATTCATGGCTAAGCGTGGCGGTCGCCATTCTTTAAATCGTTAAATCGGAATGCATGTTTGTGAGCGCTGGGATGTGGATGGGATGAGAGAGAGGGGGGGGATGAGATCACGGCCAGGGCAATGCATCCATAGAGCGTGCCATTATGCGTTGCTTTCTGCGTTGCTTTCTGCGTTGCCTTTTCAAAAGCTTGTATACTACCTAACTACCTACCAAAAATCGACGTTGAGTTTGCAGGGAATGGGATTGGACGGAGTTGAGAGTTGGACAGTGCTCCACTAGCGATGACTTTACATACATTCCCACAGCGGACACCCGATAAGACTTGCGATGAGCTTCATAGATAATGAATCGTTGATTTTCTTGAATGATTGATGTTTTGAACTGTTGGGTGAGAGTAAGTCATTGAAGTGGGCGTCTTGAGAGGAGGGTTAAGGAGTTGGACGAGTTCGTTCCGACTCCCTCACTTGATTTGAATCATTCGGAATGAATGAAAATAGTATGGCAAGGCAGGAAAGAAGGATATCCAAGACACCCCTTTCAATTATTGAACTGAAGTGAGCGATTGAGAAGTGGGCGGCTTTGAAGTATCCCGTCCGATTTTTCAAACGCTTACTCTCGCATTTTATTAGCCAATTATACTCGAGTACTTGAGCTGTTCAAGCTAGAGTAGTATCGCTAGATTTAAGAATAGTGCACTATACTACATACAGCAGAGAGAATGATTCGACAAATAACTTTTGAAGACCCAAGTTGTGCGCCATTATTCGGGCGGTATTCCGCCAACACAGTCTGTTCTGGGTTACCTATGAGGTTCTTCCGCCGATAGAGACATAGATATCATTCGGCCACGGTTCAAGGGTCTTCTTCAGTCGAAAGAGACGACAACAGGTCCAGAGGTCTTCTTCCACTAGAGCTCCCAAGCACTTCGTACAACCAATACAAATATCAGGATAAATAATAAACGGTGGCAGAATTATCGTTTTACTATCTGTTCATTTTCTGCTCTTTAAGTTTTCTCCCAGGAGATATTGGAAATCGTTAATTGAGTAAATACGACTGCCTGGCATATCGTCTTGAACATCATGAGTGCGCTACCTGAAGCGGTTTCTGTTGTTCCTGAAATGCAAGCTCCAGCAGCTATAGCCGCACCAGTTCCAACAATCGAGGCTGAGGTGACCTCCCCTCCCCTCATCCAAAATGAACGACATCCAGACTAACCTTCGCTTTATCGGCTGACGACTATAATAACGCCGAATTAGCAATCGAAATAAGTACTTGTATACCCAGACATCAAATGCGCTTTGTTTATCTTGCTTGTAGGGTTATACGATAAGTTCAATAACATCAATTGGTTTCAGCATCTTAAATTATAGGAAGGGCAATGAGAGACGATACCATGCATACAAGGAAGGAAGTGAGACTGCCAAATCCTCGGGTCCATCTGTACTCGATACGCTGACGTACCCTAGAATAAGCTTTTCCCAAAGACGAGGTAAGGCATCCTTAGGTCTGATAAGGAATACAAAGAAAGTGCTGAGTAGAAAGCATACGACCAATTCTGTATGTTACGGCATTCACAAGCAAAGAGCCACACTGACGACATCCTAGCATCCCGCCAAATTTACGTTCGAGGACGCGATATAGAAGAACCCTGGACTTTCGATAAGAAGTTCGACTTCATCTACAGCCGCGGACATATGTGTTCCACACAGATCCGATGACGATACTCTGAGCACCGACTCTGCTACAGTAATATCTGGCTATAACGAACCTCTAAAATCGCTTCCAATATTCGTTATTATAGAGATTTTCGGTATAGCCAAATGAATCACATGCTTAATTTGTATTATTCAGCCAATTCCTAAGAGTCCCCTATAGTAAGTCCACTATTCTACGAGCTAGATAGACCCTCTCTTGGGCCTTTAAAACACGCCCAAAATCACTATCCTCTTCTACTTGTTACTCCTTACATGTATATAAGATTCTTATAGCTTTAAGAGCCTTAGAATCTAGAATTAAAGAGACTTGCTCTTTAATTTCCTCATCACTCTCTATGTCTCTCTCTGCCTTATAACATGCTACAATTGCTTCAATTATCCTATCAAACTGCTCTGTAACCTCTTTCTCAATAGGATTAATAAACTGCTATATATTTATAGCTTATTGGATATATCCTTGGTCTTGTAAGGCTTGGACAGCTTCTTCAATATCTCGTATAACTACAAATAAATTAGACTAGAGATTAGAAACAAAAGAGAGTGCCCTAAAGTCAATTGCCTGTGACCTCGCCTAGCAATTTTGTATAGTACTAGGCATAACCTTAGTCTCCTAGGTATTGATCCCCTACTTGATTGCTTTTAGAACATTTATTTTAGACGATAGGTTTTGCTCTAAGTCAAAGGTCCTAGCCATAAACTAAATAAACTATCTTCGTATAAAGACTTTCTAGTTCTTGATTATACCTTGGTCCATTAGCTAGTGGGCCAA
This sequence comes from Gamarada debralockiae, assembly GCA_002803225.1. NCBI lineage: Eukaryota > Fungi > Ascomycota > Leotiomycetes > Helotiales > Hyphodiscaceae > Gamarada > Gamarada debralockiae. The sequence continues at coordinate 46,833 of NXFV01001747.1, forward strand.
CGTAGCATTTGGCAGAAGCTATTTAATAGGAACATTTTAAAGTCCACTAGGTTTAGGAAGTATAGCAGACTGATAATATGCTCTTAGTACATGCTTTTAGGCATTAGTTTTCTTAATTCAAGCCATTTTTGAATGCAAAAAGATGAATTTGGATAAAACGAATTTTAAAATTTTTGTTCGTATTACATTACAGCGAGCGATTCGTTATATGATGTAAAACGCCACCTAATTTTAAAAAGTCCCCAAAAAAATTTGTTATAGCCAGATATTCGTTATATCCAAATTCGGTATAGCCAGATTTTACTGTATCTACAAATAGGAAGAATTCTGTATTGAATCAGCCCAGAAACTGGCCGCTCGATAAACAGTGCCAATCTGTACAAGAAGCAGATGGAAGCTGCTGGCTTTACTAACGTACTAGAGGTTGTTTACAAATGGCAGACAAATCGATGGCCCAAAGATCCCAAGATGAAGGAATTGGGTGAGTCTCGTGAATGGACCGATGTGAGATGAGTGAGTACAGCTGACAAGAGCAGGAATTTGGAGCCATGAATATATCGCCAAGAGTATTCACGGTTTCAGCCTCGCCCTGTTCCCCCGTGGTTTGGGATGGAGTGTAGAGGAATTGGAAGTTTTTTTTGGTGCAGGTCAGGAGGAAATGAGCGATACAAAGATCCACGCTTGGGCGCCAATGTAAGCATCCTCTTTCTCCAAGCTGTCAACGATCAATTATAGGACTCCCAGATACGTCGTATATGGGCAGAAGCCAAATAACACTTAGAATGCTAAGTGCAGGCGGGAAATGGGTTTCACCAATCGTGTGGGAGGACTCACGACATGCCAGAAACTTCTGCTTCGGGTAAACGATACATGACGAGTTTTGGGAGTGTTTGTATTGGGGGTTTCTTTATAGTAATTGGAGCCTCGAGTGAAGGCACAGAATATCTGTGAAAATTAAGCAGAAAAAATGAATTGGCTTTAAATTTGTACTTTTCTGTTTTTAAGAGATCTTCTTCAGCGGTCTAAAGTGACGTTGGGGTAGGCCTGAAACTGAGAGTACTGGGAAATTGCTGGAAGAAGCTGAGAAGAAACGCCGTGGAGCGTTTGAAATCAAGGAAATATGTTTTGGGAGAGGTATCACATCCGGAGACAAAGCGAAATGAGCGAAAGACAATGTTGGCCTCGAGTTTGGGATTATTGATATTCAACTTTGATATGTATCCACGTACCAGGATCCCTTATCTGTTCATACCCGGCCCATTATTCCCTAAGCTGAACCGTCACTGGCATCATCCCCTTCGGATGCCCTGTTACCTCCCCAGGTAACGAACAAGATATGTTCGCTCGCCCAGGACCATCGGGCCGTCCGCAGGATACACGCTGTGCACATCCACCTCACGAATCGTCATAGCCAAGATGACCCGCATCTCCAGTTGTGCAAGCTCCTGACCTATACAATTGCGAGGGCCAAGTTGAAAGGTGCGAAATGCGTTCTTTCGCACATGCAGTGAGTCACCCTCGCGCGCCAGCCAGCGCTTCGGCACGAACTCAGCAGCCCTTGGCCAGAAGGCATCGAGGCGTTGCTCAGCCAGCGAGCAGCTGTACAGCATGAAGCCGTCAGTGGCATAGCGAGTTCCGGTTTCCGGATGGGTGAGACAGAAGCTCGCCTGCCGCGACCCACACTGCCGACTGGTGGGAATAGCCGAAGGGTCTTCTTGATGACAGCTAACGTGTATGGGAATTGGTTCAGGAGCTGGGCCGACGCGGTGATGGTGGCGGATGCTGTAGTGGGTCGGGACCGAGGAGAGCATCGTGCTCGGCACGCAGGGGCGTGGCGGGGTTTGTGTGCAAGAGGTGGTAGCTGAAGCTAAGTGTGCTCGCTGTCGTGTCGTGTCCGGCAAAGATGAAGATTTTCAAGTGCTCGATGGCCTGGTCAATGATGCGAGGGTCTACGTGGCTAGACTGGAAGCCGGATTGAACTTCAGCTACGTATGACTTGATGGCGAGGTCAGTGATTTGTCTGCGGGCCTTTAGTGAGTTTGCCATGTCGGCCGATGCTACTTTCAATATGCGGCTGGAGAAAGTTCTTTATGATGCGGTTGTTATTCCACATCATCATAGGTCGGAAAGGATTAATCGTTTTGAGGATGTTTGGGGGTGAGTCATCCCCGACAAACTAGCTGAGTTGATTCTTTATTGCGCCATAGAATCGGTTTGCCTGGGTTTGACAACGAACTCGTGTGTCCCTGTGTGCGCTGGGCTTTGGTTTATCTGGTCTGGAGAGTACGGCATGTTTGTGGTGAATCCAAAGCGAGGAAGGATTGGACTTACAGCATAGCTTGCCCAATAACATCAATCGTAACCTTCATGGCCTGCTCTTCCAACCTGACTACCTTTTCCGATTTAACAACACTCTTCAACCACTCCATGAATACTTGAACCTCCTCGAGAATAGCATGGGCCAACGAACTGATGGTTTTGGCGGAGAATCCGGGGTTGAAAATGTTGCTCCAGCGCTTCCAGTCTTGGTTCTCTAGGCCTACTAGGTCCTTACTATGGGTAAATGGCATGAATTGCCTGAGCAAGAACTCGTGCTTTGGCATGGACGTCTCCTGCGTGGACTGGGCCGTGACGTCTGAGTGGAACACTGCAAGCATGGGTGGACCAATGGGCCAGGTATCGACGTAGACAAGTCCGCAGTCGCAGACGTCTGGGTACTCCTTGGCCAGTAGGAGTGGGACATATTGGCTCTTTGCGTCGAGCGGATACTTGGTTCTAAGCCGAGCTATCACTGGCAGATGCCTGAGAAGGAATGAATGGGGCAGAGCATTCTAAACGCCTCAGTGTAAGCATGTGTATAAATGAGAAGAGAATGAACATACAATCCCATGCTCCTTCACTGCCCTGCGAACAATCACACTAACTTGACAGAGACGGTAGAAGAATCTGGAGACTGCAATAAGGCGAGAATGCCGACCATCCTAGCGATAAAGCCAAAATTAATTGGCACGTCACCAACGAAACCATTCTCACCTGAATTATAATTTTCCAATGATGAGCGCCTAAACTTAATCGTCACCATGATTTAATATCGATGGCGGTGAAGATAACAATGTTTAGGCACTTGACCAATGGGTGCAATCTCGCACAAAGCTGTGGATCTAGTCGACGCCTGATGCACGTGCCATGTCACGTTTTCCTGGTCAAAGAATAAGTTGTACTCTTTATTGCATATTTCAATTAATTAGTCGGTAATCTTAACTATCCTTTCGCCAGGCTATAAAGAAGGAAAATGGATCATACAGTTAGTGCTGTACTATACTATTGGGGCTACTTACGTAAACCGGGAGACTGCGATAGAAGGATCAAAGGAGAGCATCGAATTCACCTGCGCCAAACAACTCCACATCAGGTGGCAAGGAAGGTGATTTGTGGTCCAAGTGATGCAAGACTCATCTGAAATACTGACTGAAAGCTGTGGCTTAGATTTTAAAACATCTTTCGTGTATCTGCGGATTCTTCATTTCGTCCTCGAGCACTGGCAAGATGCATATTACAGAAATCATCCAGGTTCAGAATGCTGTTGGGTGTATTGAGCTGAGCATATCAAAGTAGACCTCCCCCTGCCCAAGCCCTACACGAATAACCCCCAAGCGTCGAAACATGAAGATCCGTCCGAGTTTCACCGGCATGGTTTTCTATATCCTGCACTATCCTCTCCATTCCCTTCTCAGAGTTTTGGCTTCCTTTTCTTAGTTATACTCCTCCGAGTGTCGAGCATCCGACCGTTTGAAGACGGTAGAGGGGGAAGGGCGCGAGAAAGGCGATGCTGGAATCGTAGACAGGCGGACATGATTCGGGAATGCTTCTGGCTTGAATCAAAGTCCGCAAAATTACCGCTCTGCAGACTCGGATTGATTCGAGCTTGGTAGCTTAAGAAGTGAACAGATGTGGATCACATTGAGATGTGTGGAGTCGAGGAGAACTTTCGAGTCTGAAGATATCAGTAATGGGTCCGGAAGAGGGTGAATATGAAGATTTCGACTCATGCCAGTGTTTGATATCGAGACTGGCTGGGAACAGACGTAGGGTGTGCGACCGCAACTACCAATAGGTGGTAGGGACGAATGTGTTGTTGAGAGTTTCGACAGGAGCCCCATCGGTCACATTGCTAACAGAATCCCCAAAACAAATTCCTTGGAAACTGGCCACGACAACCTTCATGTCATCCGTTGGGTTAGCGCTGATGGTATCATTTGCATTGATAGCAAACAATGTAGCAAGGCCAAACGGCACTTGCAGGTTTTCTAGTAACTGTGGGTGGTCCGGCAATACAGGAACACCGCCGGGGCACACAACCAAATCTATTACAAAGTCGTTGGGGAACGTGGTGTAGGCCCCACATGGTGATCGCCGTGTCTCCAGACAAGCTAGGATAACCAGAGCCAGCGTTAAAGCCATGAGCATCACGGTATAGATTTTATACCAGATGGTATTGCAACAGGGGATGATCGAGCTGGTGGACCGGCCACTGAAGAAATAAAATCCATACAGAAGAGCTGAGACGGCGAGGAAGGAGGTGTAGAAGAGGACCATCAGGAATGTTGTCACCGTCATGTGTCCGCTGTTCTTGTTGGGGATGACGTAGACGAGGCAGATTGCCAAGAGACAACACACAGGAACTAGATAGATGATTCGAAATAAAATAGCGCGCCAGCTATTTGTACGATGGAATCGTTCTAATGAAATGGCCTCGGTTGTGCCTAAAAGACTCATTGTCGTCTGGGCTCTCACTTCGACGATGGATGGTTCCTCCTTCGATGCAGGGATGTCGGGCATGGAGCCCGTGGAAGTTCTGAGGCCGTCGAAGTTGCCGTAGTAAAGGTAGTCGTCGGTCAACCACAGCGCTGCAAATATTCGTAACAGACCGAATACGGCGAGAGGGTAGAATATCGAACTGATGTTGACTGTTTGTGAATATGATGATCCCCTAAGTCCATCTATCAGAGTTTTGACAGCCATTACACCTTGAATAGTAATGATAACAGTTGTCAATGTACTCCCGGAGAACAACCTGACTCGGTGGTGAGCAGGCAGTCTTATAGAGTACGCTCGGCTTCTTTCCATCATCTGTATCGAGCCATCCCATCCTTGAGTCGTCCAAAAATATGCATTGCTTGCGGCCATGTCACTTGGATTCCATGACTTGGCTCTGATCCGTCGGTCGGCAATGATGAAATATCGCCATAAGATAGTAGTTGGGTTGAATTGCCATAACCGTTCGTGCCAGCGGGGAGGTTTTGGGGAGAGAGAGGTAAATTTGGGAGTCCCTCCAAAGACGTGGGCAATGAGAGGGGCTAGACAGAGCGTAAAGATGTTTGCCCATTCCGAAAAGGCGATTCCTTTGGACTGGTATGAGAATGGGAGAAGACCGAAACTACGCTCCTACATGGTATTAGACAACGGCTGCACGGCGGAAGTGAGGGTCACGTACCTCCAAACTTGGTTCAATGTAGGAGTAATTTAACATATTGACGGTGCCGTTGGGTAATTAGATGCGCAAAGCGCAGGAAAGGATTCAGAAGAAAGGGATAAGATGATTTGAACAACAATGTGATCGTGAAGGAAACGTGAAATAAGAGAAAGAGAGCAGGATCAATAAGGTAAGCACTAACGCGCGCAGAGTGGCGCCGTCTCCAGTTTTAGCTTTCCCCTGAAGATATGCAGGTAGGTGGCACAAGCAGGCCTCTGCTGAATGTTTATTGCAGTAGTCCAAGCCCCTCCACTAATTTAATCCAAAATACATCAGGCGAAATACCCTGGTTCAGGCTCCATCAGCCCTGCTGCAACACCATGCTGCAGCCTCTAAATGTTGGTGATACGGCGCTGCTCAGCCAATGGCTGCAGGATACGTACCAGTTGCATCGCCCGAAACGCTTGCACTTGCTGCGCCGCACCCGCAATAACGGCTCACTCAAACAGTTACATCCGCTTTTAGCGATGCAAATCAGAGTTTTTTCTTGCAGGGTTTCTTGCTCTTGGAGAGTTCATGAAAATATAAATAATTTCGAGAGCAAAGAGAAAGCAAAAAAAATTCGAATTCTCTGGTACTCAACGAAAGTGGCGGACTCGTAGAGGAGTGAGCGCAATCTGTCCAGAGATCTGTACAGTGAGGAGGTATTCGGAGGCGACACCCCTCATATCCATATCCAACCTGGCACCTTCTGTATCCGTAATGATCATTCAGCTCCATTACCGCATCTAATATCTCGTGCAGGCGGCGGTCGAAAGCTGAACTCAATTATTCATTTCACCACTGATGGTCTTGGGCCCTCTTCGATCGGTCGTTCAAGAGGGTTAATCCAAGACACTGAATCGCTGATCACAACAACAATTTAGCTGTGCCATTCTCTCGCAGAATATCGTTCATAGGATCTTACCTTGATAGTTCGCCAACTCATTCAGCGTTAGTTTTGACCTTTAGGTCGCCAGCGGCTACTGTACGAGTATCAACAGGTTGGGCTCTCAATTAAGTCACTCTTTGCTGCAGAACCTTCGGTGGCATAGAGTCGAGCAGCTCCAGCATCCCCTCCTTAGCCGTCGGACATGGAGCTGGAGACGAGAAATAGAATGTGGAAGCAAATGTGCCATCGGCGTCGTACAATGATGCATTCAAGAGGGGACGAGTAGTCGTTACCGATTTGTTAGTTGAGCTGTATTTGGGGGGGCGAAATATAGTGGCATTTCTAGACCTAGCTGATATCTAAGGAGCAAGGAGGGGAAGAGCTCTCTTATATCACAAAAGAGGGGAAAATACAGGTTATACCTGATTAGGCAATTCCAACCAACACGATTGCTGTCAACTTCAATTTGAAGTCTTCGAGCAGGCTGAGGTGGCTTTCTGTCATAAGGTCAGAGCGGTTATGGCAATAGTGATTAGTACACAGTAGTGACATTAGATGGATGAGCTTGATGGACTGGGACTTCACTGATTGTACGAGTAAGTTGTTGAATAATGAAGATAGTGCTCCCAGCCTCTTTATACCATGTCCACATAGCGCAGTGATTACATAAGTAATTCCTGACAGATGGGAATAAAAATCCCCTTCACAGTACTCCCCCTAATTCTTGTTCTTTTTGTTCGAACGCCGCATACGCTGTCTGTTCTTAATTTCCCATGTATTCGGACGCCTGTTCGGCGGTTTCGAACCGGGGTGCCGTCAGTGCTAAGGAGGCGTTTCTCAGGGCCGTAGGCTCTACTGCAAGCGTCGGCTTTTCGAGTAGGGGTTTCCGGTGCTACAAAGCCTCCAAATGACTCAGCGTCTATGGAGCGTGCTGAACGGTCAGTACGAGGGTCTGCTGAAGATCCGGCTAGGTTATGCAATAAGAGTTAGTTGTCTATTTCTTCAGGGTAGACACGGGCTTCGCAAACAGTCTCCTTCCTGTCTCACGGTTCCTTGTTTTGAGGTCTCTCAAGCTGACTTGTTGCTATCAGTGTACTTGCAGAGTGATTTTATGAAGCTACGGAGACTACGGTAGTAAATGAGAGATTTGCAGAATCCTTGCACGTGATGATAATACTGGCCGCTACGACAACTACAGCCGCGTCCTGTACGGGGACAAAAAAGGTGGCCCATTTTTGGCGCCTCGCTCTTATAGACACCCTTACTT
>NXFV01001748.1:0-21713 GCA_002803225.1 Gamarada debralockiae
GATGGGGTGTGCAAAAATCGGCCGCTTTTTTCGTCCCTGTACAGCGCGTCGTCCTCTGTCTAGAGATAGCAGCGCTGTTGGTTCTACTATGAGTTTGTCGCATACTCATATTATACCATCTTGGCCTCGGTCTCTAATTCAGAAATAGACGAACTTTCTTCTGATGTTTCTGTAACCCCAAACTGTGTAGTTTTGTGTATTCCGCTAAGTGAAGTTGGACTGATTCCAATACTCTCCTTACGCTGCAACTTAACGCCACTATTCCTACTCCAAATCCTCTCACAGAAATTCGAGTCGACTCTCGGTCGCCAGCTTGTAGATGAGGACGTTTTGCTCTGTTTATTTCTTGTAGTTGGGAAGAATGATGGGAAGTATTTGATGAGGAGGGGTCGGATGGCTGTTAAAGAGGCGCAGATCATCGCGGTGTAGACTTCGATTACGGACCAGATTACTATATCGACATTTTCCCCTATTGGCCAAATTATAAATTTGAGCTATTAGGTAGATCGACTGGATGGGAGATACTTACATGTTGGGTCTAGTGAGTGTGAGGAGTAGGAGACAACGAACTTAAGCCGGACCATGCTTGTGGCACATGCGCTATGACAACCGATTCAGCTTTAGCTTTGCAAAAGTCCCGGAAAAGAGGGGGGCGGCGTAGAGTTGTACTCACAAGGATCCCAAAGCAAACATGAAAATCAACGCAATTCTCTTTCTCAATGTCGTGTTCAAGTTCTTCAATTCCGGGATTGGCAGCAAGATTATCAGAATATCCTCCAGAATGCTAAATGCTGCACAAGCATAGACAATTCCTGTCGGACTAATGCATTTGGCTGTGATGTTGAAGTTCCATAGCGCATTAACAGGGGTACATTGTAGAGAGTCGCCGATGACGAAAGCGATGACATGGCAGGTGATCCAGGCCATCATGATCTTGACCCAGAGGCGGAAACGGGGACCGGGAAAGATGCGTAGGTAAAGGAGAAGGATAGAGATTTTGGCTGTGCTTTGGACTATGACGTAGAGTATTTGGGAAACGTAGAAGAGCTGGACTGAATTAGCAAAATTCGGAATTGGGAAGCGTGGGACAGAAAGTACCTTCCGCAAAAGAGGTAAATTAGCTGGTGGGACGTCCCAAGCGTGTTTCCCGAAGCCTTTTCTAGCGTCTGAAACTGGTTAGTTTTTCTGTGAAAAGTAAATAATGAACTAGAAAGGACTAGAACACACTTAGGATTGGGATGACTGTCATAGGAACCATGAATATCTACGTCCAACAGTCAATCTATGTTCTAATCACTTTTAACCCGATTCTGTCCTGGAATCTGGACTCACAGCTGTCACTACCACAACCCAATCGTCCCACCAAAGTTGCGCGACCATGTACCGAGAGGCCATTCTTAAGAATATGACCGGGAACGCAATTGCAGTGATGGTTATAACAACCCATATGATTTCTTCGCTTCGAGATGGCTGCGGGACGCCTTTGCAGATGAGATTGTGTGATACACTCGTCGAAACTATAATTTTAAAATCCTAAGGCTTTGAGTTCTAGGAGCAAGAGGTGCGAGTGGCTCGTACCTATTTGTTCTGTGATGTTGCATGATTCTTGTGCACAGAAAAAGAGCTGACTCTGCAGAGTTGCATTAGTACATAGGCAGTTCTGTATATCTGTAGAGGGACATTGAGCCCCTCTAAGCTTTTCCGCAGAACATGCTATCTTCAGAGAACATTAGTCTTATTCTTTATAGTGAAAGCAGGATACCAAGAGCTTACCGTACAGTTCGGAAGTTGAGATACTGTCTCCGTAAAGTTGATCTGCGCAAATGTAGTTGCGAAAAGCAGCGGAACAGATACTATCCAAACGGAAAGCATGTTAATGATATTCAGACACAGGAGTAAAAGTCAGAATAGACCCGTAGAAAATCGATGCCTCATTCACACCGCTCACTAAATTATACAATAGAAGCATAGGGAACGTATGCCTCAAATAAGAATGACAATGCTCACGGGACAAATCGGGGAACAAGTTAAGATTTCAGTCAATGCCGTGTATTGCCTAATCCTGTGCATTGCCCTGACTATTTATGCTGAATTGGGTGATTGTCTACTGGGATAAGTAGGTGTATTCGGGCCTGCGGGAAAGGTAAGGGGAAAACTGTGAAACCTGACTTGTGATTTCCGCTTCAGTGCCGAGAAGAGAGCCGAGCCGAGGCGAAACAGGATATATTTGAACGGACTGTACAGAGGCCGCGGCCAAAAGTCTTGCAACAACAACGGTTAGTTAGTACCCTGTCGGAATCGCCTCCAGCGACGCCGGGCAGAAGACAGGGTGCTAGCTGTGTCAAGCAGGCGCGAGGCTGGGTACAAGTATCAATCATGTGGTGCAAGTAATCAGGTGATCGTACACAATCAAATCAATTAGAATCTGAAAACTGTCCTATTCTAAAGTATGAAATACTCTTTCATATCAAAGAATCTGAAATTTGTACGGAGGACGCGGCCAAAAGTCTAGCAACGACCAGGGTGATCGCCACATCCTCGCTTAATTAGCCGGGGGCGTCGCACAGCAACCAGATAGCGATATAAATTTAAGGGCTTACAGGCTCTTTAGGCACCGAATTTAGCTCCCGCGCCCTGTAACTGTTACTGTAATCGCTATTGCTTCAGGCTTCTTAGGCGCTGGACCCCGTTGCTATGCAACACCCTTGCCGAACACGCGAGGATTGGCACCCATCCCTGTCGTTGCAAGACTTTTGACCGCGTCCTCCGTATTGCTCTTTACTCGTCGACTAGTCAGATCGTCCTAATCAAGGGGACCCCACAAGCTCCCCGGTCTAACCTAGGACTGTGGAACCCACACCATATGGTAATTTGTATGTGCACCAGTGTCCCCCAGATAACGCTACAGGTAAGGGTATTTTATAGGGCTTTAATCCTCTCTTTTCAAAGCTAGTTAGACTGACCTATTATATCCCCTAGGGGTTTCTAGCCTTTCTCTTCTTTATTTTTGTGACAGCTCTGCAAGGAAAACCGCACAAGGAGGTATTTGCAGAAGGTGCTGTATTTTACAAGAATACTAAGCTAAAGAGAAAGAAAAGTCCCTAATACACAAGGTGCGCTACTGTTACTGGTGCGAATAAGACTACAGTTGAATATCGTAGCTCTCTATCAGTGACTAGCATCGTGTACTACTTGCATGTAGCGGTTCTATTTGCTATAGTTTCTAGACTGAATATCACGTGTGAGCCTGATCCGACCTAAGCGAGGTTGATTAAATTTATTTCAACCAGGCATTTTGGCTAAGGATACCTCACGTGATAAGAAGTCTAGATATTCACCGTAAGGTTATTCGCGCAAGCAGCGGTGGCGTATCGTGTATTTAAACTCACGTTATCGCATGAGCTGTCAAAATTTAACATCTACAACTGCAAGAACTCATTTGGCGTGTCATCTAATCTCCTGCACCAAAGCGACTCCCTCAAGTTGGTGTCTTCTACCGCACAGCAATTTCTCCGCCAACAAATTGTTCCGTTCCGTTCCGTCGTCGAACCAATCCTAGTCTTCAATAACAGCAACTGGACTAACATACCTTCTTCCCTTGATTTTAATAGCTTGAGGTCTTGGGCCTTCGCTATTTTGATTTTGGTCAATCTCACTAGGACCAGCGGCGCAAGCTCCTCCTGACACACCCTCTCTACTTCCCTATAAGCTGTTTGCCGAATCAGTGAATAAGCCAAATTGACAGATGGGGAGAATAGACTTAATTGCAGAGTAAAGGAGGGTGCGAATGGGGGCTAAGCTAAGCCTGAATAGGGAGGCTAAAACACTGATTCTCAACTGGCACAAATACCATTCAATACCCACAATACGCCTGGTATCCTGATCACTAACCCATCGAACACTCGGGTGTTTCTTCTGTTCTGACCTTCACTTCTTCATATTTAAGCCGGCCTCATATTCGCTGCATATGAATGCCTTTGTTCCTTTACTGACAATTTCTCTCCAGGCCCTCACAAGGTGTCTATCAACATTCTTGAAACTGAAGCCGTTATCTTTTCTTTGCCAAAGCTTCGATAACTTCCCTTTCAACTCCATCTCAATTCAAACTTCCTCTCTTCTTACAGAGGTTGATCCTGTGTCTTTGACGTCTCAGTTCAACCAACATCTCTCTCCAGTCACAACTCAACCTGACCAACTTGAAGTGGCGGAGGAAGCCATGCGCTTTGCCGTTCTTCAGCTTCGTCTCCTGAAAGAGGCCCTCGTCACCTACTCCAAAGAGAGTGCAGACTTTCGCGTTTCAGGCCTCATTAAAATTATTAGTGAGTTGCGCTATCTATAGAATCCGAACAATGATTCTAGATGCAGATTCACGGCCATCTTTACTATAGCTGACGAAGCCGACTTCAAATGTCGCTAAGAATTGGCTTTCTCATCTCAGAATTAATACCTAGGGCAACTTTACTAGGATAGCGGAGGTTACAGCTAGTTATTCAGCCGATCTATCGCAGTGTCGCCGAATATATCCATATCTTGTAACCTTTTCCAAAGAAGACTTCTAGAAGACTACACCCGATAATATCCTCTGCCACAAAACTCCCTCAAGCAGCCGGATGAATGGAAGTCGCAATTACAAAAGTTTTATCTCCAGCTACCAATGCTGGAGATGTATAAGAGGAATACAGACTTTACTCAAGACTGCCATATCTAGCCCATGGGTCAAAGCCTTGCACACCCGTGTACCCAGAAATTGCCACACCGGAAGACCTCGACAATTATGAGCGGAGCTGGCCTGATACATTACGGGAATACGCCTAGCGTGCTTTCAGATACAGTTAGCACCTCTACGTTAATCTCGACTATTCTTATCTCTTATTTTTCTCTATTTTCGTAGGTCCTATTCTGAAGACTAACCGGGCATAGTGAGGAACAGTCACGTGGGAGCACATCACATGATGAATAGCCGAGGCATTCGGTGTCAGATTTATTGTCTAGTGGGGCAGGGCAGGGTCACGTGGACGCTAGTAAAAGAGCGTCTGGGGAAGTGATATTTCATGTGTACTTGACTTGATTCTTATTATTCCAGTTCTACCTGCGGTAGAGCCTGTATATATAGAGCTCTGTACAGCTCGTACATATGTACCTTACGGACGAGTCTACGGAGCCTTCTGATATCGGGTCAGATCGGTCCGTTAGATGTCGGGTCAGATCGGTACTAAGTATACTGATATTTCAGGCAATATTCCTGACATTCGGAATCCTGTACATAAAAACCCTGACTGACCGCTGTAGATACAATTCTCCAGCGATCAGTCTCTGTAACCACTTATTGGGAACTCACTGGCTGATAGCTTGCAATTTACCTTATTGTGTTCTACGATTACTTCAGTGTGTAAGCTAGACCCAGTGCTTTACAATAGACCTCCTGGTACTTGTCAAGTGTTAAGATTCTCCTTAAATCAGACCTCCTTAAGAGTAGCTTGCGGATTATTGATGTTCCAGGCTTGACCCAGTGGATATTCGAAATCGACTATATTATCTACAGCCGGCTCTATGCGCTTGCTCGCATTATAGGACTACGAGGAATTATAACACGAATATCTATCTCTAAAAGGCTATTCATTCACTCTCCGAGAAGATTAAGACAGGTAGTAGAATTCCTCTCTCCCTTTGTCCGCCTATTCCTCTCTCCCTTTGTCCGCCTTCGATCATGTACATTATAACGCGAATATATCTAAAGGATTTTGAATTGGAGAAATCGGAATATAGGCCAGAGTCCAGTGGGAATTCCACTTACGCAGCAATTCTTGCGGAAATAAATATGTTCCGGAACCAAAGAAATCAACAAGAGAAGGATTTATCTGATATCTTTAAGGTTACGAAAGAGAAAGCTTGGGTCTTTAGTGACCTGATGTAGCCGAACAGCTGCTCCAGACCCCCCCAACTCCCTCTCCAACCCCGTCTACGCCTGAGCTAATTAAGGCGTGTGATAGACAAGAGGCGGCTGCTAATAGAGACAATGGATGTGCCCAAGTCTGCTCAATGGGTTAAAGTGACATATCGTCAAAAGTAGTGGCTTAATAACTGAGACACCATAACTCGAAGTGGGAGCGCTAAACTCAAACAGGCGGCGCACCTGAACGTAGTTTACAATAGTAAGATTCACTCCCAAGGTAACTGATCTAATCAGCTAACTGGTGACTCAGTTGTGACAGAGATCGAATGGATTAAGGACAGAGTCCCAGGCTACCGTGGGCTCGACAGACCTATCTCAAAGGCTCGTTGAAATCTTTAGGCGCTGCCAAGCTGGAAATGGGGCACGTTAAGACTTAACTCTCAGGTCCTTCCAGAGCAACTTTTGTAGTGTGAGCGACTGGATACGATTACATAATGTAAGTTTGCTGATGGAGGAAAAATGAAATGAACGGATTGACAGTATAATGTAGCAATTGAAATGATTGCGAGCAGTTCGCATTGACCTCATTTGCTGGCATGATAGCGAGGACAATGAGGACTGAGATGATGCGGAGAGCGATACTGGCTTGTACGCTGAAGATGGAGATTGGCATGGGAGGACCAGCGATGGAACTGGATACTTCAGAATGCTATGATCACGGGGAAAGTTAAATGGGGGAATATTACATTACAAAAACCTAATTTTCTTCTGAACTTACAGCATTGGGCACTTTCAAGCGTGCGAAACACTTGCCCTGGGATCTAAAGTGAAAGGAAAGAAAAAAAGACAAAACGACGAGCACTTATTGAAATTGATGCTATTCAGATGGAAAAGGTGCTGTCGTCATCGAAATTATGTAAATATATTCTCGGTAGAAATCTAGATCGCATTGTCAATGAATATAAAGTCTCAAGTTCTTGTTCGATCTTAGTGAGCTGAGAGAATCTTCACAGAGTCGGAATTCCAACGCTGGTTGAGGTACTTAGCCACCACCAAACCTGACGACAGCCTTAAACCTGATGTCTGCCTCAAACTTGATGACAGTCTTAAATCCGACAACAGCCTTAAGGCGTGACGAGGCCACCCAGTACGCAGCAAGGTACCGCAGTAAATATCTTTCCACATTGCGTTGCGGTCCCTTCTCGTGGGAATCTCACACTTCGCTCTTTTCGAAGAAACTTTTCAAAAGCTAAGAAAGCCTTGGTGAGTCCGATCAAAGTACGCGATGTAGATTTAATCTCCTAAATAGTGGAAGAACTCGAATGGGGCTGAGATGTTGGGATGTAGGTAGTAAAACAAATAGGGTTGAAGAGAGGATAATGAATGGCTAGTCGGATAGAGTGGCCCAACTTCATGCAGCTAAACAGCATTTCCCCAGACCCAAACTGCAAAACTTGACACAGTTGTTGATTGTAATCATGGAATGAAGTGCCATGAAGCGACTCCAGCAACCTTTCCCGGTTGAGGGCGAAAAGATAGATTCACCCCTCAAATACGATTTCCTGACATTTCAGATGCACTTTGCTATTTGTACCCCAGAATTTCGTTGCCACTCTTAATTTCACACCTCGCACTCCCACTCCCACTCCGAACGCCAAAATCAGTTCAATTTCCTCCTGATGCAATGCGACATGCTTCTTGCTAACAACCACTGACTCAAAGAAGAAGATGATTGATATCTCCTCGGCAGTGATTCGTGATGCCCGACATCGAAGATCTCGGCGGAGAGATGGCACCATCGTGCTTGGATATCAAGTTCGTTTGCCTGTCAAAAATACGGAGGACGACATGCTAATACGTCTCTAGTCCTCTTAAACTCTTTGATATCGCGAAGTCTGAAGGAAGGCCGTTGTATGCAGCGGCGCCAATGGTGAGGTACAGCAAGGTGAGTCGTGCCTTCTATTTCGATAGGGAGAAATTTTCTGACGATGTCTTTGGGCAGCTCGCATTTCGACAGACAGTTGCAGAGTATGGGGTTGATTTGGCATGGACTCCTATGGTGAGATTCCAAAGAGAACTCTTGTTCAAGCATTCAAATACTAAGTCTTTGGTAGATTCTTGCAAAGGAATTCAATCGCAGTGTTTTCGCACGTGACAGTGGTGAGTTCCACGTGACACATGAGCCCGATTTGAAATCCGGCTTTTGGTGACCTCAGTTTTAGAGATACATGTGCTTACTTGAATATATAGATTTTACCACTTCGCCCACCGCTCCGCCAACAATAGTCCAATTCGGCTGCAACTCTCCCCTTGAGCTCTCCCGCGCAACCACCCTCCTCGCCCCCCATGTCAACGGCGTAGGCATCAACTGTGGCTGTCCTCAATCATGGGCATGTGCTGAAAACCTCGGTGCAGCATTGATGCATAAGAGAGGGCTGGTCGCAGAGATGGTGAAGGAAGCCAAGTTCGCCTTGAAGCGAGAAGGCTTTGAAGGGAAGAAAACCGTCAGTGTCAAGATTCGAGTGCATAAGGACTTGAGGGATACGATCGATTTCATCAATACCGTTCAAGCAGCTGGGGTCGACTTCCTTACTATTCATGGCCGCACACGCAGCACGCCCTCCTCACAACCTGTGAACCTCGAAGCTATCCAAATTCTCACCTCCCACACCACAGTTCCAACCCTCTCCAACGGTGATATATTTACGCTATCAGATGCAAAGCTCCACTCTGAAGTAACTGGTGTGGACGGCGTGATGTCCGCGCGCGGCATCCTGCAGAACCCCGCTTTGTTCGCTGGCTACGAAGCTTGTCCTTGGGAAGCAGTCGAGACGTTCATGAACAAGGTGGTGAAGGCTCCGATTCCGTTCAAGCTTGTGGTGCACCATTTGAGCGAGATGGTTGGCAGTGATCGCGCTGGTGGCCAAGTGGGTGGTGGAACTGGGCCACTACTGAACAAGGAGCAGAGAATCGAGATGGTAGCTTGTCAGAGTATGCTGGAGCTGATGGATTTCTTGGACCGTGTGAGGGAGGTTGTGAGGAGGTGCTGACTGGAGGTTGTTGCCAAAGATTTTTGCAATGAACACCTTTTTACTTGCCCTATTTAAATCAATCATCACAGGTCTATAGGTCTATGTCTAGGATCTACGATCTACAATTTACCTTTCTATTCCCCTCTCCCGACGCCGACGCCAAACCCCATATCAAACTTTTACATCTAGCTACGCATTCCTTATCCTACAGGAAGTTCCCAAAACACATAGTACACCGAAACCAACCCCACCGTAGAATCATCGACCCCTCACTGGAAGTGGGCTGCTCCTCCCCCCAGTGCGAGGTCAAGCCTGTCGCCACAGCACCCCAGCATCGCAAGTTGAAATGGCCGGCCTCCGCTACTTTCCTCACCGAGGAGGGTCGACGGTCAAGCTTCTCACCAAGACGAGTAAGTTCTGAAATTTGCGGGGATTTGTTTCGCGAGCGGGATAGAGCTGTCTGAATTAATGATGTCGACTGGATCTTCGCTAGCATTCGTCTTCTCAACGACTGTCGAATCCGAATGGTTACTCTACATTCATTAGCCATGAGACCTCTCAGAGTTATGAGATCAAACATACCGATAATCGAATTGAGCTCCTAGTTTTTGGTGTACTCGAAACTCCGGGATCTCAATCTGATCCTCGCCGACACCTGAGTCTAAAAACTGAGTAGATTCTTCTGAACCAAAGAGTGAAGGAGAAACGGCACGTCTTCCTTTGCGAACAGACAAATGGTGCGTCTTGACTCAAGGTCCTGCGCATCAGCTTGGCTGATGATTCGGTTTCGCAAACTCATTTTGAATGCTGCAGGCTTGCTGGTCGGCACTGAGGATGTGCAGACTTGCGCGAGGGAAAGGTGGAATTCAATATCTTGGGCGTTCGGTTCAGTTTGAATGGAAATTTATAGTCACCGCAAGTCTCGGCGGCGTTACAGTAGCGGCCCTGAACTATCCAACTAACTAGCTTACTTGAACACACCGAGTGAATCGTTCTGTTCATTGAACAATTGATACAAAGCGAGAAATCACGGTCAGGATAGCCAAGGCTTCGGAGACCCTTCACAAAAGAAAATCATCTATTACTGTCCACTCTACCCCTCAAAAGTTCAAGAGCTCAAAGCCCCAACTCCAACTCGAAATCATACTTGTACAAATCCAGGATTGTCCAACTCTACAGGTATAAATCCTTCAAACTCCCAAATTCCCAATGTCTCAAATAAACCCAAACACTCAAATCAAGAAGCATCCCAATCATATCCTCGCCTCTCACAAATACCGTCCCTCCTGATGAGCATCCCTAAGTCCAGCGATCGCCTCTCGTAACCGCCACTCGTCCCTCCCACACTGTCCTTTATGCGCTCTCTTCTTAACATGCCACTTCCAATTTCCCCCATGCTTCCCACTGCTATCACATCTACCCCCGCTGCCACCCCCATTCTTGCCCTTAGTCCCTCCGTTCTCGACACTCAGATCATCGGTACAGGTTGTGTATTCATGTACATATCTACATTTCCTGTTTGGACAGAACTCCTCCGCATCCCTATTTTTCTCCTTATCCTTACCATTACCACTCTCTTTGCCACTCTCTTTGCTGTTTCGGGAATTTTGGGTGTTTTGGTGGGGATGGTTTTGGTACGTTTGGTGTAAAGCATTGTCGGGATTATTGCGCTCATAATTGAATGCTCTGCACAGTCGCTTCATGGGACAGTCCTTGCGTGGACATATTCCGAGACCGGAGAGAGAAAAGGGACAGATGCTGCGGAAGACTGGGGGGAGACTGTCGCTGATTATGCTGATTACGGCGTTGGGGATGTATTGGGTCGGCGTGGACGTTGCCGGCGATGGTTCTGTTGGGGTGCTGGAGAGTCGGGCGTAGGGTATCCGGGGGAGGTGGGGAGGTGTGGATGGACCTGGTTGAAGGGGAAGGATGGGGAAGGAGGGGAGAGTTGCGACAGTTGCGACAGTTGTTCTGGAGGGTGTGATTGGTGTTGGTGGGAGAGTGGGGTGCAGGTACAGGAGGCTGGCGTAGTTTGGTGGGGAAAGGTTCTGGGGATGTTACGTGCTGCGGCAAAGGAGGAAGGGAAAGGGAGGGGAGAATGACGTACGGTGGTGGTTTGCACTGTGGCAGGAGCTCTCCTAGGTGAAGAATGAATGGGCGAAAATATCTCCTGTTATGGTGAATGAGAATCTGGAAGACTGCACTAGATGGGGTGAAGTTGGAAAGGGGAAGACCTGGGAAAGCCGGACACATACCGTGATCTCCGACTTGCCAGGGCTACTCGCAACGCTGGGGAGAAAAGATTGCTGTGCCAGATCAATTTCACGTCTGTGCAAAGGGTTAGCGCAAACCTACGGCATTGGGATTCCAACGCGGTTTCTCCTCTTCTTCTTTGCCGTTGGCATTTCCATTGTCTCCTCCCTCCTTTCCCTTTTCTTTGCCCTTCACACCATCTCCTTCCTCAATTCCATTCGAGGTCGAGCCTGACTCCTGCTCGGTCGCCAACCTATGTGCAAGGTATTCATCCCAATTATGCTCACCAGCAATGATGCCCTGCTGCGCAATCGCAAACTCCTCATCACCCATCCACACGCCCTGCACAATCTTCCCACCACCTCTCAGCAGACAAATCTCACCCTCAAGCCGGTCAATACAGATGTGTAGCAAATTCTGCTTGCACCACTCCACGTCCAGAATCTTGTCAAATATCTCCATCATGCTCTTGTCGTGCTCCTTATTTCTCACTCTCTCTTGCTCCTTCACATTCTCCAACCCTTGCTTAAGAGCTGTGACTTCATGCTTGAGATGAATGTTCTCCTTGACTAAGGCTTGGATGTTGGTGAACGTTTCGTGAGGATAACATTGGATTGCTTGGAGAAGGTCGAGGGGGTTGCGGATTCGATAGCCGGCAACATTGTTGGTGACTATGGAGCTGTTATGAAATGTCGCAACACTGGACTTGCAAGGCGAGTTGAAGGGAGATTGGAGAGTTGGGAGCGAGGACAACGTCATGCGTTGGGGTTTGGGTTGGCAGATTTCGGCGGCTACGGTCATGCGACGGTTGCGAATGGGGAGGGTGAGGTCGAGACCGAAATCGAAGCTGTTCGCTGCCTGAATGGTAATAAGCGGTTGCGGTTGCGGTTGGGGAGATAGGAGGGGTGGTGCAATCGCGTTTGTCAAAGGCATTGAGTAAAGTTGCGGTGCCGGGGAAACTGGGAAAGTAGACGTGCTT
This sequence comes from Gamarada debralockiae, assembly GCA_002803225.1. Taxonomy (NCBI): domain Eukaryota; kingdom Fungi; phylum Ascomycota; class Leotiomycetes; order Helotiales; family Hyphodiscaceae; genus Gamarada; species Gamarada debralockiae. The sequence continues at coordinate 12,158 of NXFV01001748.1, forward strand.
GGTGGAGATATTGTTGCAGGATGTACTACTTGCGGGAGGCTGGAGAAATTCGCATTTTCTGGCGCCATGATGTGGATTGTTTCGTGTAATCGAAATGGTGGGCTGTTGGTAGGCGTTCTGTCCTCCTCTCTCCGAGCTCTTCTTCCTCGAGGCGGGGTCATCTCTCCATATTGAATAAGTGGGCCACTCTTAGAAGGTGACTTCGTCGGTGGGCGCGGAGGGGATATGAAGATGGGGTCTGCTGACGGCGCCATTATGGATAACTTCCAAAGCTCTCGAACTGAAGGAAACTGCTCTTCCATATCTAGGAAATGCGTGTCAACAAACAGTGGAAGGACTTGAGATGGAGATGTACAAACTAGAAGGGTGATATTGGTGCTACTGGACGTGGATTGAGACGTTTGGGACTGTTTATGCCGTCAGCATGAACAAAAGTGAGATGTTATACGCTGCGTGATTCCCTGGTATACGCAGGAACAGGTGGGGATGCCGCATTGTTTGGGAATGAAGAAGGTTTTAGAACTTACTTATTTATGTGGAGGTACAATGCAATGCCGGAACAAATTCTATGAAGGAAACAGTGTGGTGGTCTTCGAAGGACAGGAAGTTGTTCAGTGGTATGAGTTGAGAATTCTAAGCGAGGGGTATCACATGATCTCGATGATGGAATTGAGACGATGCTGGAACTTTCAGTCTCCTACCATGTCATTATCAAGTGAATGAAAATTACTTGTCAGGGCATTTCTCACGAACAAACCCTGCCGTACTGGCGAAGTTGAAGGCTTTCCCTTGACACGTGACTTCTTCGACTTTCACTTGTAAAGCCTTCTATAAACATCAACAATGGCAGCATTTGACGCCTGGGTTTGAATAAAGTATCATTCCAATGCCAATTCTATGCATGAGCTCGAGGCCTCTTCTCTCTATCCCAACGCCATCCGTTTATTGATGATGCATCTTCTTTCGTTCCCAAAAATGAGCCCAGCTCCATCATCTAAGCCTCCTCGGGCCAAACGTTGTATCCAAAGGTATCCTTCATATTTACAAATCTTGTCGCTCGTCCTTCAGCCACCCTGTTGACAGCTGCAAATTCCTCATCCGTCAATTCGATCAATTTCGCATTGCTCTGAATTCGTCCAGGGTTTGAGCTCTTCGGTAGAACGGCATATCCTCTCCGCAGACCCCATGCGATCAGGACTTGAGCTAGTGTAGCTCTCTTCTTCTCCGCAATCGCGTTCAAATCCTTGTTTGTCGACACTTTCTCTCCAGTTCCTGGGACCTGATCTTGAGAGCCGAGGGGCGAGTATGCAACTGGCAGGATGTCTTTTGAGATGAGGTATTTCGTGAACTCGATTTGCGGGAGAAATGGGTGGATTTCGATCTGGTTCACGGCTGGCTTGACGGTCGCATACTTGAGAAGGGATTCGAGGCCTGCCTCAGTCCAGTTCGAGACACCGATGCTCTTGGCAAGGCCAGCCCTGTACAGAGATTCCATGGCTCGCCATGTTGGCTCGGGATTTTCGGTTAAGTCTTTCTTGATGACATACTGCAATGATGTTAGATCTTGAGTACGAGGAAAGTTACGTAGGAGACGTCACCTTGCCATCAGCTCCAATCTTCACAGTTCGGTCTTCGTTCTTCTCGGCAGCAATTGGCCAATGGACTAAGAATCCATCAACATATGGTGTCTGGAGCTTCTCCAACGAGTTCTTCAAGCTCCATTCCACGTCTGCCGGCTCGTGCAGATGGTTCCACACCTTTGTGGTGATGAAAATATCAGATCTCTTGACGTTAGGGTTGCCAGTAAGAAATTCGCGCATTCCAGATCCAACTTCGTCTTCATTCATGTAGAACCAAGCACAATCGAGATGGCGATATCCAGCATTCAGTGCTGCCACAACAGCTTTGTGTGTTTCTCCTTTTCTTCCCTCGTTTGCGAAGGTTCCAAACCCAAGAGCTGGCATTTCAACGCCATTGTTGAGCTTCTTGATTGGACCTGTAACTGCTGCCGCCGCCATTGTGTACTTTCTGGTATATGCGAGGTTGGTAGATCGAGATTCGTGGAGATGATGAGGGATACGGATTCGAGGGAGGGTGTCGTGTGAGTTGTAGAGTGGGGAATCGACTCTATGCTGGGTCAATGGCACAACGTGTTAAGAGTATATCAATGGTCCTGTCTTCATCAGGCAAACTCTGCACGACTTTTCTTCGGACCGTGGTATAGCATACGGCAATGCGCGTGGTATCCGCATCTCAACAAAGAGCGGTGTATGACGTCTTTGGGCCCTCCAATTGACGTCTGCAGAATGGAGAATTGCGAGAGTCAGGACCCATCCGTAGCCTGAGATTGCTGAGGCAAGGCTACCAAACCGCTAGCAAATCCCTATCGATTAGGGTTTTTTTTAGCGTCGGCTGCCGACTTGCCGCTGACTTGCCACCACGAAGGTTCCCGATGTCTCCACTTTCTCCAATCAAACATCACATCCCATCGACACATCCCAGCTACAGCCTCAGCCCACTCGACTCGCTCTTGGATGATCGACGGCGCTTCTTTTCCTAGTTGAGGCTTAGGTTCTATCTGAAAAGAGGAACAGGCAACGTGAAATGTGGATCTCCTCACGACCCTTCTTTTCGCATCACGGCGACACTGCGGACGCTAAGTGGCGTGCTCAACGTCATGCTGGGTCTTCTCTTCTTCCTTGCAAACCTTCTCACACGAATTAAACGTGATGTAGTACTGCAGAACCCGCTCTATGACCTTATCTGAACCACAGAGCAAAGGTTAAATGGTATGGATTCAGCCTCTCTTGCATGCTATCGGTATCCTGAGCTCCGCTTTTTGATAGAGCCTTCCATCACACCGTTACCATTACATTGGATCTTTCGTTTCATGGAGGGCTTGGACCTGAGATGGCGAGTCCTTGTGGAGCCTCAATCGAGAACGGTACGCAGACTGACCATGAAGGACTAAGCATTACTTCCTCGTAATCGCTGGTGAGGGGTTCACATGCATCGGGAAGTCGGTGTTTGCGTTCTATCCGGTGAAGAAATATTCTTTTCATCTCCTACCTTTTCTCTAGTCTGGTTTCAAGTGATCTCATATCTGATATATATGCCGAGTGTTCACCCCACATCCGCTTCAAATTCCATTTCATCATTCCCATCTACCAAAGTTCCTCAATCAAACTATCATCTTCCTTCGCATCATACCCCGCGCTTCACATTTCCAACGACTGCCAATATGCCAGCCTTCGAAGATAGCGACTTTGAGACACCAAAGTCACCAACTGAAGCAAGACCTCAAACTCCAATGTTGAGCCACCTTCAAAAGATCACCAGCAATGGTTCGCCAGCAAAATATAGCCACTCCTTGGCTGTGCCAACGGGAGGTAAGGACACCGGTGCAATCGAAGTCCCAGCTTCAAGATCTTCAATCGCAGAAGCAGAGCACCTCATGCACTCCTTGAGCATATCTCCATCCCAAGTCGAACGAAGAGGTTCCCGGAATAGCTTCGGTGCTTCGTTGCCAATTCCTCGATCAAAGCGCCAATCTCGTCTATCTTCAGTTGCAACCGCAGATGGCAGACCAACAAGACCTGGCATGCCGCAGATCCAGCCAACTCGCGATATCTTATCTTCCCAAGTCCAGGACATGTCAGCGGTGAAGACGGCCGCAGCAAAGGACATGGCTTTTGCTTTCGATATTGATGGAGTTCTCGTACACGGCGACCGTTTGATCCCAGAAGGAAAGCGTGCCCTCGAGATTCTGAACGGCGACAACGAGCTTGGCATCAAGATTCCCCACATATTCCTTACCAATGGGTCTGGCAAACCTGAGGCAGCACGATGCGCTCAGCTCTCCAAGATTCTCCACTCACCGATCTCCACCGAACAATTCATTCAATCACACACTCCGATGTCCGCTTTGGCAGAATACTACGAGACGGTGCTTGTGGTTGGTGGAGAGAACTACCAATGCCGCGAAGTCGCCAAACAATACGGTTTTAAGGACGTTATCGTACCAAACGACATTGTCGCAGCACAGCCCACACTCTCCCCTCTGAAAGAATTCTTCACTGCTGAACAGCGTGCGACTTCGAACCCCCGAGACTTCAGCAAAGTCAAAATTAATGCCATCCTCGTCTTCTCCGACTCCCGTGATTATGCCACCGACCTCCAAATCATCATGGACCTCCTGCAATCCGAAGATGGTGTTCTCGGCACCCGCGCCAAGGACCCCGTCTCCCAACGTATCCCCATCTACTTCTCCCAAGGCGACTTGCTCTGCCCAACCGAGCACCCTCAACCCCGCATGTCCCAGGGAACCTTCCGCATCGCCCTCGAAGCAATCTACAAGTCCATCACCGGCGTCGAGCTTGAGCGTGTGGTCTATGGCAAGCCTGAATTGGCAACATACAAGTACGCGGACGAAGTCATGACATCCTGGATGGACACTATCCACAACGAAGAGCGACTCCCCAAGAACATCTACATGATCGGCGACAACCCACAATCCGATATCATCGGAGGCAACATGTATGGCTGGAACACATGTTTGGTGCGCACGGGTGTGTACCAAGGCGAAGGCAACGACAAGCAAAACCCAGCTTCCTTCGGCGTCTTCAGGAATGTTCTCGATGCCGTGCAAACTGCTCTCAGGAAAGAGCTTGGTCAAGACTTCAAGTTCAACTGGAGTGATTCGATGAACCCTGTTACTAGCTCGCATTCTGTTTCTGCTATTGAGTAAATGGCTTCAATGAGTGATGGGGAGTTATGAAACACGAATTTCTTTCTGTTTTGACTGCGGGCATAGACATAGATTGATATCCGATAGATGAGTGGATAGATTGGATGGGATGGTGTTTTCGTTTTTCATAGATGATCGGCGTTAGATACTACTGTGGCTCTGAAAGGGCTTGACTGATGAATTGAACGTTTTCTATTGTCCAGCTCAACCCAACTTAACCGCATATCCTTGATTGCTTCTACTCCTACTACTGCCTTGCGTGATCATCGACAACAAGTGCTGCAAAGTTCAACTTTCGAGATTTGATCCCAAAACGCCCCCTTGTCATGTATGCTAGTTATAAAATATACTGTTTTCCGCTGAATACCCACTGTCCCACGATCTAGTACTATCTCAAACTCCACTATAAAATAGGTACAACCGCCTTCCATGTCCATCAAACTAACAATTATTGAACAAGTTTGGGCAATAGGACGAGTGGAGGAAGCGAGATATTGTCGTGAAAGACTTGCTAGAAGGTTTAACAGACAGGTTTGGTTGAAGACATGGCTGTCTTGGAAGTGGTTAGCGTTAAATCCTTCATTTTGTTATTGACTATTCTTTCATTGATGATTCCTTTGCCTGCGTCAATTGCTGTGGCGATGCGTTAGGTGCTGACATAGAAATCACACAGATAAGGGCTGATACAGCATTTGCTTTCGAAATTGGGTGGATTGTTGAGAGTTAGAACCTCTGTGGACGAAGTAGTTCAAACTCCAAGCCCGAGCTGCAACTCAATCGCAGTACAATGAATATTGAATTATTGCCGGGAGAGCAGGGCAGGTTTCTCAGGTCAAGCAGCTTTGGTTCTTCGATTGCTTGCGAACCAGGAATTGAATCCTTCGCGAGGAGCCCGTGGAGATGTTGGAGAAGTTGGATATTTATCGTGGAGTGTGTGGGATAATGGTGGATTCACTTCGGAGGATTCACAAAGCATTTCAATTTGCTGGCATTGCTGCACTAGAATCTCACGTATTCACACAAGCGTTTTCCAAGTGGGATAACTCATTCACTGCACTTCTTTTAGGCGCGAACATCCATCTTTGCTTTTTCTATATAGCTGGCCTGGCGGTCATGTCCCCCCGCTCTTTGATGCCCAGAGAACAGGTGTAGTATTAGCAACTACACTGGCGACCCCAAGTAAAGCATCGACCGCCATCGAGCTTGATCCAACCGTCGATAGGAGACCTGATATCGGAGACGATATCAGAAATCGACATTGCAGAACGTTCCCAAGTGGAAAATAGGACAAGGCAGTTCCAAAATGAGTCTAGCCAGAGCTGAAAAACGGGAGTACTTGTGCAGTACCTTTTACAAGTAGAACATGATGGACATCCTCCATGTTGAGCTTGGGAGTGTTTCGGATAGGGTATTCTACTAAAGCAGAGTCTGATTACTCAGTAGAGGGGGCATTTGTAAAGGCTATTGGATACTCAACTTCCAAGTAGAGCAGGTGCGACTGATGAATAAATTCACTAAATGGAATTACAAGAACCTCACGCGGTTATCTGTTGGGGCATCTCTATATGTTTGCCATTCTCCTATTGTATCTTCTAATCGCTCAGCCAATTTGAACGATTGACATCAAGGGATTGACCACATTTCTTGCCACGAGCTCAATCCCCAAGTCCTTGTTCTCCCAGGCCGCATTGCAATGGGGATGTTGAAACTTCTTGGCGAAGCCTGTTCCCCACCGACTCGGTCCTCCTGGAATTTAGGCTGGAAAGCTCATTCGTGTTCCAGAGCATGTCCGTCAAAGCCAACGTGCCCTTGTATTTTAGGAAAGCTCTTTCTGTATATCAATGCTTTCTATCGATTGATGAGTGGGCTCTTGTGCACTGTATTTCAGCCCTGTCGGCTCCGCCTTCGAATGAACAGTGAAGCGTTCTCGTGTATGTCGACTCCTCATCCTCAATTTTCTGTTCGTCTCTGTGGTCTAGAACTTAAAATAAATCAAAAGCAAGGGCTAAGAAGTCGGCGATGCCTTTTCGCCCCTTTTATTGTAGGCTTTCTTCGTGAGGTCTGTTATATTGGGATTGATCCGGCTCAAGATCGGTCTGCGGATGAGTAATTAGCCTGGGCCTTCTTCGATTGGTGGTAGATATGGCGACGAGAAATGCTTCGAAAAGGCATAGCTTAGGGTAACGGATAATGCTCCCACTTACTGGTTTCAATGACACTCCTTCGCGGTAGCGTTCTCCATAATATCTAGCTTTTCTTCCCTCATCGCCATTATTAATCCTAACCCCTTGCGTAGAACGGCGAGTCAGGTTGCTGCCATGGAAATTGGAAAGGTGTGAACATCGCCGACGATGCAGAAGTATGCATCAGCGTATTCGGGATATGTCCCGAGTGAGGGACATGGTGGCTACCGAGATTGAAGAGAACAACTCTAATCACTGTCAGCTAGAGATCTCCAACCCCATTTCACCAAACTCTTATATCATTATCCACAATCTCTTCCCATCAATGAATTTGCTGAAGTCGACCAATGGATACGTAGAACTGTAAGCATTGGAAACAGTCGAACTCTTCGGCTCCGTATCTTTCCGCTTCAGAACTCAAGACCCTGAGTTGCCCACTCAGCCGCTATGCCTGAGGAGGTAGAATTAGCAATAATGCGGTGCGAAGGCGTTCCTATCCCGGAGCCGGGCTGGATGCGGTATCCTCTCTTCTCGCCCCCAGCATTCGTGGTATTCTCGTTCATGACCAGCAGAATTTAGCCCGAGTTAGGTGCCCAGTTGATTCCCGTTTCCTCTTCAATGGTTCGAGACACGAGATGCATTGTGTTCGCGGCGTAGTATCTTCATCGTCCTAAGGAAACCCCTTTGTTATTTCCTCAATCCCAATTCGTACCATGGTGTTCGAAGATTCCGCGATTTTGAAGTCGGCTTTGAAGTTCAACATATGGTCGTGGATGCTGGTTGCTCGGCATCGTGAATGCGATAGCCGTATTCGGCTTGTGGAGAAGTATTCTCGTTCCAGAAGACGCCGAAGATGAATCCGCTTGCTCGGACTTTGACTTCGATGGTGTCATCGAGGTAGAATACACAGTCGAAGGTGTAATCGTAATTCCCCACCGTCGACACAAATCAGACTACCATATAGGTATTTCTTGCCATGGAAACTTGTGCGTCAGAATTATGGCGTTGCACCGCATAGTCCGCGTTGTACTCAAAGTTGCAACTGCTGTTTTTCTTGGGAATTGTCTGGTCTTGCACATGGTACTCTGTCGAGAGAAAGGTCGCATAAGCGAGGGCAATCGCAGCCCGGAACAAGCTCAACCATTGCGAATCCCATCAACAAACAACATATTAAACAGATCCGCGTGGCATCAGTTAACAAGTTCAAGAGCGGAGGCCTCAGCAAGACATTGAACAGAAGCAAAGAGGAGGCCTTGAAACAATTCGCAACTGATTGGATAAACCGGATAGCACACGACTATATGGCTCCCCACTTACGAAATTCTTGCGCACGGAATCATGACTAACTCGATGGATATGGAGAAGTTCGACAAGATCAAGACCGAGCTATTACATGACAACAGAACTTTCACACTAAATGCGGACATCAAATATATTGGATAGCTTTAAAGAGATGCGAAATGAATAATGATCTAGAATAATACAGGCATACTAGAAGGCTCCTACCAATTTACTAACTTCTTCCGGACTTCTCAATTCCAACCTTTTAACGCCGTGTCCCCCTCTCCAACCCCCGCAAGCTTCAAACTCTCTACCCAAAGTCTCCTCTGCTTCTCCTCATCCCTCGCCTCCTTTCCGGCCACTTTCCTCTCACTCCCATTTAAATACACAGCCTTTGGATGCTCTCCCAACTCTTTCTCGTCAAACGCCCCCCGCAGTAAATCCCCGCCCGATTTCTTCGGCGACCGTAACAACCCATTAGGTTTCAACCAGACTATGATGTCTTGAAAGAGGTATGCGACTTGAGAGATGATTCTGAGAATCATTAAACTATTCCTGGTGAGTTTAGTGCCGCCCATAAGACCGGGATCGACAGCTAGGATGGAGATATTAAAGAGAGCAGGGTCGACATTGAGGCGGCGTTGCAGCTCATACCTATATCTTGTTAGAAGACAGAAGGAGATGGCTTACATGAACATGACAAGTAGAGTCTTACTGGCACCATACCGTCTCACCCCAGCTCTAAATCCATCGTCGGTATACTCAATCCCTTTGGCCAGAGTCTCTGTATCCTTACTGAAAACCATCTGGTACTCCTCCTTATCAAATGCCCCAACTGTTGAATTAGCCTTATCATGCACGTCATGAACTGTACTCGACACCAAAACAATCCTCCCGTGCTCTTTGTCCATGCTTTGTAAAATCAACAATACAAATAAAAAATTTGCCAAGTAATTAACTCCAAAATGAGCCTCATAGCCCTCTTCCGTAAACGTCTTCGCCTTTAACGTCCCCGCATGAGCCTCCTGGAACGCGGCGTTGAGAATCACTGCTCGGAGAGGCTCTAGGGTTCCATTTGCGACGCGGGCGTTAATGTTAGCTGCAAGACCGCGAATGCTTTGCAAGCTAGAGAGGTCAATACCAAGGACTTCAGAGGTATGCGATAATGGAGCCGACTTCAGGATAGAATTGAGGTCATGGGCTGTGGAGGGGTTGCGTACGAGGTAGAGGCCACGGTATTGGTTGCCGTAGAGGGATTTGATGAAGTTAGAGACGAAGGCGCTGCCTCTTCGTCTAAGAAAAAAGTGGCCCGTGCCTCCCAAAACTACTTCCTACTTTCAGACTC
>NXFV01001749.1:0-32984 GCA_002803225.1 Gamarada debralockiae
CTGCCTAGGCCACCGTTTGCGCCAGTGATAAGGACGCTGCCTTTTAATTGAGGCATTGTGAACTAGAATATGAAAGGAGGATAAACCGATTGACCTCGAAAATTATCTGAGGCCGATTTATAGCTGAAGAAATGATTGTCGTGATTACTTTTTGTGCTTCAGCTTGCGGAGGTGATTGGGCATGCATCAGAGCAGGATGGCAATGCTGGGAAACTAAATCATCCAGGTCCCACGATCGGGACCGGTGTTTTTATTTAGGCCGCAATTTAAATAAGGTTTATTTGAAACTATGCGGACTAGTTGAGAAAACCGACTCTAGGGGGGTATTGGGGCACGACAGAGAGAGGAAAAGCCTGGCAGGCGGGGTGCCAGGTAGAGATTAACACGCTGCGACAATGTCTTCTTACAGACCTGAACCTACCGTGCCTATAACGTCAGTCAACAATATCACCCCCAAAAAAAATTAGCAGTGGCGTTCGGTGCAGTTTGGACAAGTAAAAGGACATGAGTGCAACAGAAAAGAGTCAAATCCTGAATATGCCACAAGAACTCGCCGATTATCTTATTGATTGGCTTTTCCTTCTAAGTGAGCTCCCCTCGCCGCCCAGGTAAGCATGTACAGATGCGCAACTGCTAACTCTAATATTCAAAGCTTCATCTGCGAAGACTCCGCAGTCTACCCCCACCTGCCCTCTCAGCCTCGACCAGACGGTGATATTTCAGTTAGAACAACTCAGCGCCTCTCCCCCCTTAGAGGAGTTTGTCTAGAACGCGATCGCCACTGTTATATAATGTCACGCGTATTCGATGCAACAGAAGAAACTCGATGTTTTAGAATGGCTAGTGCTGGTGCCGTAGATGATGATGGAGACCTGCTCAAATATGAGGAAACGGAGCACCTTGAAGTTGCGCGTATAATTCCACATATCCTTCTGTCATCTGGTGAGCCCTTTACGCCACTGGTTCGTCGGTCCTCCCTCCGCAAGTACAAACACTAAACGCCGGGTTTTCTAGAATGAGTCAAAGGCATATACTCTACGCATCCTGGACATGTTCGATCCTAGCATTCTCCACTGGGTCGAAGGCACACACATTGACCGACCATATAATGCTCTTGCTTTATCAGTTGGCCTTCATCGATGTTTTGGGACCGTGGAGGTCTAATTTGAAGCTGCTTCCGAATCGCGCCAATTACTCGAGTCGATGCGACAAATGCTTGACGGTCGGCTGAGGAGGCAGGCTATGGAGCTATAGGTAAAGTGAAGAAGCCAACGGGATTGAGTGGAAAGACAGACTGGAATCCAAGCTCCTATGGCTAAGGTTGCGTAGCTCAGGAGCGAGTTGGAAGCCAATGCGAAGAGATGCAGAGGCCTAGAGATAAGAAACATGAACATGGTCAGGGAAAGTCCAGGGGATGCAATTACGACAATATAGAGCTGCACCAGAGTTCAAGAGCTTGAAGAGTAAATGCTATGTCCAAAGGCCGAGCCCCAGCGAGGAAGTTGAGTCAGAAATATTTTGAAGAGGCGGATTCGGCATTGGTCCCGAGAGACCTCAACTTTCATTGGGGACGATAATCGAATTATCACCAACTCTAATTTCTAGGAGAGAGCGGTGAATGATGATTTGATGGGCACTCAGAACCGGCTGGACATGCCTTCCCCATCACCATTACCTACGGTGCCAAATTCCCCGTGTAAATATTATCCTCTACTAATGCTAGAGTTCAAGTGTCAAACACCAACCGAGATCCGCAAATGAGGTTTTGGACGATCGGCCTCAAAAAGGCTGCAATTGAGACGAGAAATCAGGCCGGTCGATGATACCATCGTTCAATCTACCGTCAGACCGAAAAACAAAAGGAGAGATGGCGGGACTCATGTCGTTAAAGGCAAGCGTAAACAAGGGACTAGTTGGTGGGTTGTTTGTTTGGTTTTGGGGGGTTGGGTTTGTTTGGTTGGGGGGGTACTAGTGCCCTTCTACTATACCAACGGCTCCGGGCAAATCAAATAAAAGGCGAGAGAGTCCTGAATTTGATATTTCAAAGAAGGGCAGAGAAGAGCAGAAGAATGTATGACCACTCATTGGGGATTCTGCGGACAGGCGGAGGTAGGAAGGTCAGCATCATCACGTCTAAACTGACCATATTTCTCTTTCGCGTCATGATGAAGCTAAAAGTTTTCGCCTTGTTTGAAGAGAGAGTCGATGGAGGTTTGAAACGCGATATTATGCTTTCATAACTTACCCTTACAACTACCTAGATATTCCTTGTGATACCTGGCTGGATTGTCTCCAGTACATCCATCAACTCCTTATGCACACGTTCCTGTGTCTTTGCTCCCTCCTCCCTCCTCACAAATGCGCTTGGCAGCTTGACTCTGCATTCGCTCATGTACTGTCCGTAGCTCTCCAACCCAGCCGCCGCACTATATACCAGTATACAGCCACCAACCTCTGTTGTTCGCGCAATCAATGCTTTGGCGATCGTGAGAGAATAGCTCGCAATTCCCTTAAGATTCGCAGCAAGGTCAGACTTGGGATTAACGTGATATTAAAAACAGTTCAGTGTGAGATAAGACTGTACCTTAACATCCTTGTCGAGTTCGGAATGGCATAATCCAGGATTGATATTGTTGAGAATTACAGGTTGCGCCGCGTGTGGGCCGGATTGCATGGCTGCACCAATGGAACGGACGATCAAAACTTCAAGAAGTTTGAAGATGTTGTATCGATCTGCAATATAGGACTTTTTGTTTTTCTTGAAGGCTTCGAAAATGGAGGGCTTCGTTTCTTTCCGAAAATTTGCTTTCCATATATTAGCTTTGAAAATCTCTTCACCGATTGGAGAACTTCGCAGTAAGGGGCTGGGAAACGCACCATTCATGTACCACAGAGCTTGTTATAACTAGTCGTGGTACGAGTCCTGTTTTTCCTCCTGTCCTGCGCAGGATCGGAAGGAGGTTGAGCGCGAGTAGAAAAGTTCCGATCACATTAATGGCAATCGTGATCTCAGTTCCTTCCACTTGCTCATAAGTATTTCTTAATACACCAGCATTCTCAACCACAACATCCAGTCTATCCAACGAATCACGCCTTTCCGCAAGCTTTTAACAGAATCGTAGTTGGACATGTCTATTTGCCATACCTCAACGACATTCTTTCGTAGAAGCTTCAACGGAGGATTTAGCGTCTTTGCCTCTCTTGATAGATCGCACAGCAAGGATTACACGCGACGCATCAAGTCGTACGAAGTGACGTGCAGCTCCCAGTCCCAGGCCAGTGTTGGAGCCTGTAACTTTGACCGTTTGTCCTGTGGACGAGGTTGTAGGCAGAGGAATTTCTTGCAATTGGGCGCGTATTGAGGCGATGGACGACATGTAGCTGAGGTGCACCAGGACTCTGCGATATGGATATGAACACAATGGCCGAAGGCATTGGAAAGGGAGAGGATAGATTGTAATAGATTCTGCTGTGAGAAGCCTTTGCTGAGGTGTCGGGTGATTTCTCAGACTGTGGCGCGCCTCGCTTGGTAATTGAACGAAAATAAATGACGCTGAAGGAGAAGCCGAATGGGTATGAGTATTCGGAACAGTTATTGCTCCGATGGTCGAACATAAGAGTTGGAGGGGCCTGCTAGTTCAATTTGGCCAATAATGATTACTATACAATAGGGTATGACGACCTCTTCAGGGCCAAAAAAAGCGGCCCAAATTGGCCCGTGCCTATGCCCTTCTGTCAGACTTAAAGAACAATAGTATAACCTTAATTAGTATTTCTAAAAATTAGTCGAAAGATAGTTTGACTTTCTTTAGAGCTTTAAAATCAAGTTTCAGTAGATTTAATCAAGTTTTGTGGAATTTTTATTATTGCTGAAGTATATGTTTTGGTGAGGCACATATACCAATTTGGGCCACTTATTTTGGCCCTGAAGAGGACGACTATTATCTGTTGACGGTAACAATGTGAAGGCATATGAGACACGGTCTAGTGGTAAAATGAGTGTTCTAGTGTACTCATTCTCAGCGGTTTACACCCAAAACCCTAATTTTCACGACGTAGTAACTTCACTATTATAATAGTTATTGACTTGATTCTTGTTCCTAGATGTAAAGCTAGATTATGCAATAATGAAAATCTAGTTAGATACTTGCATTATCAGCTAGTTTTAAATTTATTAAGACTTTAAGATTTTTTTTACTTTTGTAACATAGGAAACAAAATCAAACCATTAAACAATACCTAATAACTTAACCAAAAGCTATAAAATTAGCCTAAAATACATCCTTAAAATACTTTATACTATTAAAGTTAAATATATTGACCATTTTTCTAGTAAAATAAATATATCGTGGCTAATATTAAAGAAAGGATTTAATATATAGTCAAAGCAAAAACCAAAAAATCTTATGCATAAGATTTTAAATCCTTATTATTTTAGAACACAATAGATAAATCTAATATTTTATTAAATTTTCTATATCGCATAATTTAGTTCTATCTTTAAAATTTAAGTAAATAGGTATTATATAGTGAAGTTATTTAAGTCTTGAAAATCCTTGGTTTTGGTGTAACAAAGGCCGTGCAAGTGCCGTAAGAGTGCTAATGAGAACGAGTAATCTGTCTGATTAATAATCTTATTAAAGTTTAGCTTCTCTCAGCTGCTGAAAACCCTATCAATATGTTCCTGATTCGGCACCCCTTGGGTTGAGCACACGGCCGCCTACGGTACGATTGGGAACTTGAGCTTTATTATCCTAACGAAAATGTTTGGGCTTATAGTACAAGCTTAGGCAAAGATACTGTACTTCTAGGAGACTTCGGATTCCAAGTGCTCTAGCATAATAGCTGAAGTGAAAAGGAAGGGCCAATCAGATATTTACATACAGCTTTGAGCCTTGCAATGTCGGCAGATATCTTTGTTACTAAAGGATTACCCATTGTGGCTCGGACCCGCAATGCGCAATGCTAGAGTAGAACTTTCGTTCATCTTCTTAACGGTGTAAGAGTTCCACCGTGGCCGATTTAGCTGCAAAGCCAAATCAATGGACATCTGCAGACCTGGTTCTTGATTAATGATCGATTAAGCTTTCTCCTAGCCTGATTTGGATTAAAGCTAGGAGATCGGATTGGCAAACAATCTAGCTGCACTGACTAACATATGGAATAATACAAAGTATCCCGGGCCGAAATGAAAAAAAGGGTTTACCTGGTTACGCGGATGTATCTTCTCCACCTTAGTGAGGCATTCGCCAAGCACTACGTGTAATGCACAGCAAAAATACCTCTTATGTTCTAAGGCCTGCTTCGTCGGCATCTGCTATTGATTTGTCATTCAAGGAATCTAAGTCATAGCTATGGCAATCTTGCATGGGCTTATATAGACCGGTTTTGGCCGCCAGATTTCAACTCTGTCTTTCTCCATCGACTAGTATCTGCCTACATTGCGAACTTTCAAAGATCCTGAAACTTTCGAACATCTTCAGCAAGTCTCTCGCAACATTATTCATCGTCACTGCTATCTCATCCAATGTCTCAACCTGCGTATCTCCCAACTTTCACCAAGACTTGGCATTCAAAGCCATATGATGCCATCTCTGTCACACGCCCAGAAATATCAGCACATGGCAAGAATGTCGTAATCACTGGTGGTGGAAGCGGCATAGGAGCCTCGATTGCTCTTGCGTTCGCAAAGGCTGGAGCCACAGGGATTGGTATCATTGGTCGTAGAGAAGCCAAACTTGTGGAAAGTGCAAAGAAGGTTGAGGCACTTCGACAGAACACGAAAGTCAAGTACGCTACTGCAGATGTCACAAATGCCACCGAAACTCAAGCCGCATTTGAGCAATTTAAGAGCGCCTTCGGTGATATCGATATCCTGGTCGCTAATGCCGGATACTTGAACACTCCGGCCCCAACAGTTTCCGTCAACCCTGATGATTGGTGGACAACTTTTGAAATCAATATCAAGGGTGTCTTCAACTCCACGAGATCCTTCTTATCCGTCGCTTCGTCGACTCCCGTCCTCTTGAATACATCAACAATAATCGCTACCGCTCCACCGCTTCCAGGAGCGTCTGCATACTCTGCTTCCAAGATTGCTGGATCAAAAGTAATTGAATATCTCGCTGCCGAAAACCCGAATCTTCATGCTATCAATATCCATCCGGGCGTGATTGAGACCGAGCTATCCTCAAAAGGAGGAGTGCAATCGATGGACGATGGCAAGGAACCCCCCCGAACTCGTGAAGATTGTTCTAACAATAATATAGTTGAGCTTCCTGCCTCATTCTATGTTTGGGCTGCTAGTCCTGAGGCTAAATTTTTGAATGGCAAATTCGTATGGGTTAACTGGGACGTGAATGAGTTGAAAGAGAGGGCTGCTGAGATTGCAAGTTCTGGTCTCCTGACGTTGACACTTGATGGGCCAAAATATATTTCCAAGTAAGCCTGGGTGTGTTCCTAGGTGCTGTGATCAGAGACCCAAACCTGGGCATACTTATGATTAAGAATATTCGGTAGAATGCAGACTACTTCAGGTGATATGTGCCCCGGAAACCTCACAAGGCCCGTATTTTAGTGTCAACGAATTATCATTTTATGAATCTCACAAATGATAAGGTAACTATATCGATGAGTTTGCTTGGTTGTTCCAACGTGGGTTTACTGAGACTGGTACAACGCTGCTTTCTCCCTAGGGCTCTTGATTTGACAATAGAGAGGCACAACAAGCGTTGGCACAGAAATGATGCTGAGGGATTTGTGCCACGAGGGCATCACAAGTGCCATAATACTATCTATGCAGTACTACTTCCACTAGAATTGCGAGAATGTTCTAACAAAAGGTAAAATGCTTTAATGGCACGTGGACTACACCTGAACGTGAAGTGAAGATAGTTGCAAACGAAAGATCGAGCGAGACGAGCCGATCACGATAGGAAAAGGCTGTCTTTGTGGGACCTGTGAGTTGATGTCAGAATGGATGGGCGGAGCTCTCTCAACCATCCACCCACCCTCTTGAGGACGTTTCTATCCAAACGAGGAGCCTCACAAAAGCGATGACCGTGGCCGAATCAAATATATTCTCTAGCGCCCCCGAGGATAATCTCAGGTCATATGCATGCAAGAACTGCAATAGCCTCTTCAAGGACACGAAGCCAACCTTTATACTTCCTGGCTGATATGACAAATAAGAAGGCTGTTATCCACCAAATTTGCAAAGCAATTGAATTTGTGTCAACTTCATCAACTTTATCCAACACGCCCTCAACCTATCCTCCCTCTCTCCGTCGCTGTCGCGTCACGATGGTCTACCACGATCTCCCTACAGCCAGCTCCTTCAGTCGAGTACCCCTCTTACAATTGGCTGGTGGAGGGAGATCTAACGAAGCGGTAAAGAGCATGACATAAAGTCGACCGCAACTGCACTGATCCTCAGGGCCAACGCAAACCTATCGAGAATGTATGTAACGCATTACCCTTTAGCACTGCCATCACATACCACGGTGATGCTGAGCTGCTGCGCGAAACCAGCGCAGCTTAGGATATTCTCTCACTCCCCTAGCCTGCCGCCATTTCAACGAGCGAGTGGGACAAAATGACATGGAAGCAGAGCACACAGGAGCTGACTTTCGTGAGGCTCTCTTCCGCCTAGCTAGGGGAGCACCGTTGGCATGTCTCACGGGCCGTGGGAGGCTGGCTCGATCGGACGGGAGGAATTGGAAGCGATTCCGATGGAGAGGGAGCCATACCTAAATCTAGACCTCAACAGTCATGACAGCAGTTAATTATACCGCAATCTTCACTTTTGTGGCGCTGCGGCATGTTATTAGTCTTAATTTGTTGATTTGGGGTAATTTATGGGATACGGCTTGACAACTAGTCGACGAACCCCATTTCTCGAAGTCATTCACGGTTTCTTAGACCTTAGTTTCATGTATACCGGAACCTACCCTGATAAGATTGAGGGCTTGATAAGATGTTACGTCATGGGTCTCAAAGAAGGTGGCATCGATCTTGTGTCGTATGGTCGGCATGAGAGAGCGCTTCACAGCCAGCAGTTCGTAGATAGAACTTTCCGCTACGTGTTTTGGCCTACGAAGATGGAAGGATATTGAGTGCATCATGCACAACCTGGGATTTGATTGGATTTACATACGGCCCATCTCCAGGAGATTGGCGAATTTGGGGATCTCAACCAACAGATATCTTCGCAGGAGAATTCTGGCACATGATCGAGAGTCCCTGGGAGAGAGTCCCTAGATCTTGGATTGACTAGCTTATTCTTTTCCATTGATCATGGTGTGGTGTTGTCTATGTTTTTTTGTTAAAAAAAGTAAATATTCCTATTCACTGCGTAACGAGCCCGCCACCGCAGGTTTGTGAGCTACAGGGCATTTTCACATACAAATAAAAATTTAGAACTCTCAAATTAATTATTATTAGTTAATAGATCACTACTCCACCTGCTTTTATTTATGGTAGTTTAATATTAAGTCTTAATTATTCCTTATTATTTTTGAACTTTGAAGTGATTGTTGTGTCTTTGGTTTTCTAATGCCTGAAGGCGGCCGCGCGAAGCCTGAAAATACCTGGAAAATGCCCTGTGGCACACAGACCTACGTTGGTGGGCTCGTAAGGAACGAATAACCGATCTTATTTGCTATTATTTCACATCAATCCTCACTCCTCTCGTGCGCGCCAAGCTCACAATCTACGTTGCCGCTCGTTGCTTTACTCATCGTCGCCTGTTTCCTTGAACGTCCTTTTGCCCACAGTGAATACACATCCATAAAAAGACGTAAAAAAAGACTCAAGATCGTGCCGATAAGTATGACCCTTACCTTAGAGCACCTCGATCGCTATGAATTACATAGTGACAGTCCGATGACTGGCCCTACTTAGCACGCTATGTAACTCCTTTGCTAAACCTAGGTCAATTAATATTCCTTTCGGGTCTTCTTTAGACATATGATCCGTGATGATAATATTACTTCCGGAAATATCCTAGGAAGGAATCTTTCTATTCTCAAGTAGCGACTTGTGACCTGTGATGACAATAATGAGCTGTGGCTGTTTCCTGTCTTCGCCGTCGATTTGACAGCAGAGCCGACCTGGATAGAAGATCGATATCCACTCGGGAAGAAGCTTCGTGCGCTTCTGGTTTACCTTTTCGACCCAGAATGCCGACTCCACCCCGTGGATGAGTTCGATGCGCCGGTTAATGTCTAGGCCGAAGGCAGGGCCGTTGGTTGTCGAGCGTTTGAGCGAGTACCCTCTCGAATATGTGTGCGGGAAATAACTTGGCTGGGTGTCAGATGCGAGAAATTACTCGAAGTGTTCCGAGGCGCTCACCAAGTTCGGGATTGGCCAATAGAGCGCCTTGCTGGTCAAATAATTAGGAATTAACCAATCCATGAAAGGGTTCACCAAGAGCAAAGAATTGGCTAATTTAAGCCTGAGAATTTAGTAATTCATTATCTTAGTAAAAACCCTTAATATATTAGCTAATTCTAGAGTCGAATTTCATTAATTACATAATTTTTATAGGGTAATATCTATCTATTTTCTAAATACAGAGTCTCTAACTCCAAATCAAAATACTCCCACTTTAGCTAAATTAATTAATCCTTCTTAGTTCTCTTCGGTAAAGCACGAAGAGCTTGCTTTATATATGGTACAGGTGTTAGAGTAGCTATAGTCCCAGAGAGAGCTGGGTTAGATGGTCTAGCTGGCCCTGAAATCGCCACCTTCATCTTATCCTATGCAATAGCTCCTTCCACATCTTTAGCAAATTGCGTGTCTAAGTTATTCTGTAGAGCAATGGCCTCTGTCTCTGTAATATAGTCTTCTCTGCTGTTATCTTGCACTTATATGCTGCTGTAGTAGCAGCTCTCTCTATTTCTTGCTAAGTATTAATAGACGTCTAGTTCATAGCAAGCATTGCTTCAAAGACATTGGCTTCATCTTTTGTCTGCGCTCTGGGAAATGTGTCGATAGATATTCAAGGACGCGTACCATACAATATGTGATGCCGATCGCACCGTGGTCGGGTCGAAAAACGTGGTGAACATTCTATGCTCCCAAGTTTCGTATATGGTAAAGGGTATGAGGGAGTCGCGGACAACTGACATTGCTTCCAAGCAAGTGTGGTAGACCTACCTAAGTTGCGCACGGGTTTGAATGCAGGCGTTTCGAGAACAATTTCAGTGTCGTAAAGGGATAGCCTTGGAGACGCTGCTGTGCACCCCGGCGCTAGCATAACCGTTGGGACGACGTTGACAGAGTATTTCCATATCGTGATGGAATTCTTTGGGAAGATGTGAGAAACGTAGAAAGGTAGGCTTGTGGGTCGAATCTGCCATGACAGGATACGGGTTGATGGGGGTTGCAGCAGGACGCTGAAATTCAAATTCCTGGAAAACGTGGTCAAATTGAGGGCGGGAACACGGAAAGTAGAAACTTACCTCTATGAATCCGAAGAATAAACTTGAGTGCCAGCTTGCACTCGGGAGAAATGAGACTGTTCCATGTACCAGACACCGAGGGGGGTTGACAGGAGTCGAGTGCGATGAGAACTTTGACTTGTTTAATAATTTGTTTGTGCAGCCACTAGCAAACTACGGAATGCTATAGAAAGTAGATTGGTAGCGGTACTACGATTGTGCAAGCAATACACGAGCAAGTAAATTATCGTAAGAAGAGGCCATAACGTAGCACACACGGTGTCACTCACACTCCCATTCAAACGCTCAGGACCTCGTCCAAAAACTTCGCAACCGAAACCTTCGGAATCCTCCAGTCCGGCCACTGCTCTCGTTTCAACAGTTCTAGTGCCTGTTGTGCTCCTTCAGGAAGTATCCAAACCTCCTTACCACCTTCAGATCTCTCGCCCCCCATGGCTGATCTTGAAATGCTTGGAACTGGTATGCTCTCCACAACTCCCTGGCCGTAGGAATACCCCAACACGACGACCAGCTCCGTCAAGCTCTCAAACAAATGGAGCGATTTCAAAATATCCATGCCTGATATCGCACCCGAAGAGAAGACCGCTGGTAAGGCAAGAGTTTTGATTCGTTTGGTTTGTATAGGATATTGACTGGCGAATTCGCGGAGGAGCATGTGGTCGATATTTCTAGCGAATTCGTGTGAGAAGTACACTACGTCGTGATCTGGATCAAACTTTGTAGTTGAAACATTTTTTCGGATATCCCAGACCTCCCATTCCATATACCTTTTCTGGTAAATAGTGAAGGACTCGGCGCAGGCGCGGGGGATGGTTTCGATAGAAGGGTTGAGCGTTGTTAGAGCCATGAACTTTACGGCTTGTTTATTTGCAAAGCGACCTCTATCGCGGTCTATATGCAAGGATACGACACGCGGACTCAAGGCGTAGTTCCATATTTGCAAACGAAGTTCTTTGGGAAGGTGCGCGAAGAGTGTGAACGTGTCGCCTTGCGATGAGTCCGGCATCTCGGAATGTGTAGGTGATGGCTAGGCTTGCAGAAATAAGAATTTGTCCCCACCGAACAGTTGTAAGTACAATTAAAGGGAACAAGAATAAGTGAAGAAAGCTGATGGACCCTACCGCTTTGCCTGTCAATCTGCTCCCTTCAGCGCAGGGAAAGCTTCCTGACTGCGATCAACGTCAAGAACACGCAATTCTTCCTATGAGATGGGTGTTTTGAAGTTGTGATGGGTTCGAGAGATTTCACTGGGCCATGAGAGACGGTAAGCTGCTAAATGGGGGTGGCCGGCTGTTGAGTGGGGAAATAGTGAAGCTGTTGATGAGGAGAGGAGAAGTGCTCGTAAGGCTGAAAGTCGGGGAGAACGGGAGGTATCAAAATGTGCAAGTACAGGGGTGGCCTTATCAAGTCGCTTAGCTAGATAAAGTCGGGGTGCCAAAAGAGCCTCATTGTTTGCGACAAGCTATTGTCTTTCATTCATCAACGCCCAAACGCAAACTCTCCCCTACTCTTCAACATCTTCTTCCTCCCCATGACCACCATTGACAGATATCGATCTGTGCAACTCCCACTACCTTCAGATGTGCCAACAAATGGTCGACGAACCCATTCCCCTTCCACCACCATAACCAAGAACATCATTCCACCAGCAGTACCTTCACCTCCACGACAGTCATATCAAAATTCTCCTCCTCACAAACCCGATATTAAGCCAAACGGCAATCCTCCACTCACAATGGCATCGGGAGAGACCAGTCAATGGTACTTTACAGACGCGGAACTCGCAGCCACCCCCTCCGTCGCAGATGGACTACCCATCCTGGAAGAGAAAACTCGCAGAGCAAAGGCTGTCAACTTCATCATACAAGCTGGCATTCTACTCAAGCTTCCGCAGCTAACCTTAGCGACGGCCAGTGTGTTCCTTCACCGATTCTACATGCGCTACAGCATGGTTCCTGAAAAGAATGGGCTACATCACTACGTACGTTCCATCGCGTCCTCTACCCTACCTTCTGACCAACCCCAAAACCAGAAGCTTCCCCACTCCAAATCCCACTCAGGTCT
The DNA here is from genome assembly GCA_002803225.1 of Gamarada debralockiae. Classification (NCBI taxonomy): domain Eukaryota; kingdom Fungi; phylum Ascomycota; class Leotiomycetes; order Helotiales; family Hyphodiscaceae; genus Gamarada; species Gamarada debralockiae. The sequence continues at coordinate 12,528 of NXFV01001749.1, forward strand.
GAGATCAAAAGTTCGAAACAAGCCACTAACATTTGAATCTCTTGAACAGAACATCGCAGCTACCTCCCTCTTCCTCGCAACCAAAACCGAAGAAAACTGCCGCAAAACGAAAGAGATTGTCATCGCAGTAGCAAAGGTCGCCCAAAAGAACGCATCCCTCATAATTGACGAACAATCGAAGGAATACTGGCGATGGCGCGACAACATTCTTCACTACGAAGAGCTAATGCTCGAATATCTTACCTTCGATGTCGTCCTACAATCACCATACAACTTTCTCTACAACTACCTACAGAAACTGCAAGTGGAGGACAACAAACAGCTGCGGAATGTTGCGTGGGCATTTGTAAATGACAGCTGCCTCACAATGATGTGCCTGATGATGCCCCCAAAGGACATCGCAGCTGCAGCTATATACTTTGCAGCAAAAGGAACACAAACCCAGATTCCAGACGATGAGAGTGGAGCACCGTGGTGGGAGCAAATAGGAGGGAAAGCGGATCTGATTACAAAGGCTGTGGGAGTGATGAACGACTTCTACTCCGAGAATCCACTCAAGAGGACCGACAACCCATACGAGCAATCCCCTGCATCGGGCAACGAAGATGATCTGGAGAGGACGAGAGGAAGGGGTTATAGCAGCGCGCAGACGCCAAATGAGGAGGGGCCGCGATCACAACGGTCGCAGAATGGGCATGTGCAGCATGACCGGACTCCTGTCGTAAACGGCAATAGCACAGCTGAGCACGTCTCACAAACGATCGAGAACGGCAAGCCAGCATCCCCTCCGTCTCAAGCAGCGCCCTCCGAAGCAACAGCCACCGAATCTCAACAGCTTGTCGAGCCCTCTGGATCTTCAGACGCAGCTCTCAAAGAAGCAGCCAACGATCCAGCGACGCACGAAACGACCGGCGATGCGAATGGAGACTCGCTCCTTACGAATCAAACGAGTCAAGTAGATGTTGCCTCGAAGCGGAAGGATGTTGACAGCGCAGAGGATCCAGGTGCGAAGCGATTGAAGAATGATTCTGGCGGCGAGTCAGCACCAATGGTAATGTCAGAAGCCAGCGAGGAGGGCGAGCTGGAGGAATAAAGGGTGCAATGCAGCACTTGAGAATGGTCTTGGGCTGGTGGATTTTGCTTTCAGCGAGGCGTTTGGTTTAATACCTACTTCAACAAATTGGCACCCAGGGCAGGTGCGCAAGGAATGGCATGGCGTTTGGGCTTTGGCAGGTATACGAATATGAGACATTAGTTTGGATCTATGCACGGTGTATGGAATAGCTGCATAGATTTCAAACGGAAAGAGTTGGAGAAGATTTGAAGGATGGGTAACATGTCGACAGCAGCAACTTGCGATGAGCTTCTTTCGCATCTAGAGGAATTATAAAATCTTCCAACATGTATTGCGTGTTCAAGTTGACTTGCAATGACACTTCACAAGCGAAAGCAATCGCCCATCGCCCATAAATTTCCAAATCACAAGGTTTACAGTTCAACAAGCCTTTGAATGAAAGTAAAATAGTTTCATCCATGATCTGGTACGAAGTAGTACGTATCAATTCCGTTCACTACCATTACAAAGTTTGGGAATCGCCCTTTCACCCCTCCACCTCCCAACTGCATGTTATCCTTGACTTTTTGCTCTCGATCAGCTCTATCAATTCAATGAATCTAACTACTGCGTACGAGAAGTACTATCATTATCTACTATTGAAAGTAAAGACCTAATCAAACAAGAAACAAATAAAGGTCCAACCTAAACCAACTCCGAAAGTTCCTAGAACAGACTATCCGAAGATGTGCAGAAACAGAATAGCGCTTCTCACCACATCCGTCGCTTCAACCTTCCTCGACCCTTCCTCATATGCCTCAAGCTCCTTGTTCTCAAAGCATGAAGACCATTGAAAATTCGGACCAGCAGCATCAGTACTGTCTTCCGGCGCAAAAACCACGCAATCGGGCAGCATCTTCTCGTAGGCAAAGTTGGTAACCGTGTTATTAGGATTGAAATGAACGAGAACAGTGGAGTTGCAGCTGTAGTCGAAGACGCAGGTGCCGTTGGCGATGGTAGAGTTGAAAATCGTGTTGAATCTGGGGTGCGAGCTGGTGTTGGCAAGTGAGGAGACGTTGTAGGGATTTAGCTTTGCGAGGATGGTGGGGATGTTAAGGTAGTCGCTGAATGCTAGGGTAGGGGTGTTATTTGGATTCTAGGGAGGGTTAGGAAGGGATTGGGAGAGCACTTACTGGCAAGGATGGCTTTCTGTTCGGCGTTCAAGGGATTGTTTGTGATGATAGCAGTGACGGAGATCGACTTCAACCTTGTGGCCATTGACGGAAGTCTTGCTCTTCTTGGCTCCACCCTGGAAACTCATCAAAATCTCGTCGCTCAAAATGTTCACCTTTCCTTCGATATCTAACATAAATGCCTCAATATCATCCAACTCCTTGGTCATTAATGCGAGGTTCTGCTTGATGATTTCCAAATTCTTCTGTGCCTCGACCTCCACGTGGTCTTGAGCTGAGTCCAAGAGCTCTCCTAAGCCTTTCAAGAGCGCTCGCATTGGGTAGCTACCAAGTGGGGTCTTAAGGAAGTGGAAGCGAGGGGAATTCTCGTCAACGATCAAGGCAAGCTCGTTGAAATCGCGACTCATAGTTCGGAGTTGGGTCGCCATGACTTTCTCGTGCTCAGACATGCGAGCCGCGAGGGAGGTTTGGAGAGCGAGAATCTTGGAAGCGGGGCCATTGTTAAGTTGCGACAGAGGTCGTTGGGGGGTGGTGAAACCGAAGATTGAGCCTGTGAAGAAGGCCAAAAGGAACAGAACGAGTAATCGGATGAGGGTAGAACACCGCATGTTGGCGATTTGAGAGGTATCCTTGGGTTGTTTTGCGTTCTTTGTGTTGTTAGTTCTTTTGCTGCGAATCTTGGGGGTCGAGGGAAATTGGCAGGTCGAGTTGTGCTTTCGAAGATTGGTTGTGGAAAGGGCAAGAGATGAAGTGGTGCAGATATGTGCAAAAGAATCTGACACGACTTTGTATTGACTTCGCTACGTGGTGAATTAGCGACAAAGGCGTGAATGTGAAGTCTTGTCAACAGAAAGTTCTTACTGCAAATGGTTGTGCCAGTGTGTACACAAATCAAAGATGTCTGCCCTTGCTTGCTGATTGTTGTAGTCCAAGTTTGTAATGGGGTCGCATGCCTTGAATTTGTTGATGCTGAGAGGTTGAAAGGAGTTGAGTTGGAGGAGGAAGACTAGAGATGTGATTGTCAACAAATAGCCGGAGAGCGGCGAAGAAAGAACGCGAAGCGAATGGGAAACGTGGGAGTGAATTCACTTCCACGCGTGATGTCAGAGCCTCGACAAACCTTTCAACCTCGAGTCGAGAACCTCTGGGAATTGGAAGATATGCCCGAGCGATCTTCACATACTCTGACAATCCAAGTAGTTTTGCAGGAGTAAGCTTGATTCCCAACGGGGAGTGCAATGTTAACGCCTCCCAAGAACGTTACTTTCCTGAAAACTATACCTGGACTCCCAACCTGCTAGCCTACTTCAACGGAATCACCTTACGACGATACCACAGCGCCAGCGGGCACTGGTGACGGCCGTGAGCTCTCAGCCATACTCACGAGCCTAGCCCAATTTACCCTCTTTCCAATGAAGCGAATTGCACTCTCTGTTTGGCGTGATGGTCATATGAATGGGGTTGATAACAATTCGGATTCAGAGGTGGATGGAAAGTCGAAGCTTCGCAGCAAAGTTTTTGGTTGTATGCTACCACTCACCAAGACGCAAATGTCCCTTACTAGCTCTATTTATTGGTAGTCAAAAGGAGCATATTGATGCTTTCGAAAATAGCTTGAAGATGCAGGAGACTTTGGGAGAACAATATGAGGTCTCCAACCGCATTTATTTGATGACCTTGGAGGATGATGATATTGAAGAGGAAGAAGGCATTCCAGAGCGCCGTGTTGGTCTCGTGATCGAGGAGGACCACGGCGGTGACACCTAGGAGGAAGATGATGACGTGGAGGGGGACGATTTTGAAAAGGACCAGGATGAATTGGAAAGCAATGCAACTGTGGAGAACAATGACTCTATAGCGAGTCCTTGATTATGCGCGTGTCATGGCTGTTGAGGCCTCTCTATAAGCTATTGACTTGAGGATGTTTGGATTGGATTGGTTAGAGTGAACCCCCTAGACCTCATAATACACATGCGACCAATTGGAGAATCCAGCAAGTAATCCTTGATTCAATTGTTGAAAACAGTTTGAACGATTGAGATGGCAGAGCTCCAGCTCATTACCAGCATCCCCTCTCGCAAGGGGTCAAAGTCGTCAAAGCCGTGTAGTACATCATTTCGTTGCTTTCAATTGCACCATGTTATACCTTTTTAGTAAGTCATGTTTTGATGTGAAGTTTGGAGGCAGTTGAGGTTGGAAGGGGCTCAACTGCGCCTGCTTAAATAGTCGTCTCGCAGCGCGTCATCGGGCTTCGAGAGCACGGAAGCCTCGCAACAGTAAGATCTCGATCCAACCTTTCACTTTAGGGGGAAGACCTCTAACTGTTTCGCAAGTCAGAAACGTTTATCACCATCATAAATCCCAACTCCAAAATCAACCTCCAGCGTTTTCGCAATGGGTCACGGCGGTCGTGGTGGTCGCAACAAGCATGCCTAACGCGACGCAGTCGAGCGACACGAAAGAGAACGCCCTTTGATCATCAACTCGGGAGATGACAACGGTCCCGTCTTCACACAGCCCTCCAAGCTCTTACCCGACTTCAGTTCAGAATTTGGAAAACCGCCCTGCCAGACGGAACTGCTGATTCGTCACTCATCGCCAAAATCGGCTTCAAACGCAAGCAAGGAGACGAGGAGATGATGGACTCGGTTGTTACCTTCCACCTCAACCACTGGCCATGAGTCTCAGCCACGCAAGACCAACCTTCCAGGTGTTGGACTCCTTCGAGCTTGCAAAGATTCCAGACGTGTTTACCTCGAAAGCTTCAAGGGCTATCTGCCAACCGGGCCTGATTGTAAAGGAAGGATTCGCTTCCACAGTGAGACAGTCCCAATACGGAGGCAAGGTGCCCAACTGTTTCAACACAATTGCCAAGCTTGCTTCCCAGTCCGTATGACCCTCTTTGGGAAAAACTACCTAGATGGCGTCCCGGAGATGCTCTCTCCTTTTGTGAACTTGAACCAGTTGGCTGGAGTATGGGAGTCGGGATCACAAGACGATAGTAGGGTCGATCTTGAGTTGCAGGTCGCCTCCACAACGCGTGCTTTCAAGGACTTGAAAGAGCGGATGAATATGGAAGTGGTCTTTATGAAATTGAAGGGTGATACGTTGGAGATCTACTGGTGCAGCACTACTTTGGAGGAAAGTCGGGATGGAAAGCAAGCCATTTGCGGGAGGCGTCGAGCATAATTGCTAAATAATGGTTGTATGCATAGACTTGACAACTTTACATCTAAGCACTGTATCTAGTCTCAGGCTATAATAATATATTTCAATCTCAATTACTAGGATGAATTGACAGAATGATTCCTCGTGTTTTCACAAGCAATCTCCGCATCCGGAGCACAATAGTCTCCCATTTGTATTCTGTTGCAGACCAAATCCTGTTGCCTAAGATCCATCAAGAAATTGTGGGTCATCGGATACTTTCCATTGCCCTCCTCACAACTTCCAACCCTGTTGTCTTTTATTTCTGTCCACTGCAAATAGAACAAGCTGAACATGTCGCAAGGAAATTTTCACAAGTATCGATTTGGTCTTGATGTTGAGCCCAGCTCCTTGAACAACGGTCTTCATCCACAGGGCAACGGCGATCTTGTCGAATTCCCCAAATAGAACGACAATGACTTGGCAAAGTTGTTCCAACACCGATATAGTTCTCGGCTTCAAAGTGGGATCCTTGAATGGTGATTTCGCGCACAGAATGACAGAGGTATCGTCCAATTCCTCAAATAGAAAACGGCCCACTCGATACTTTCGAGCCACCTGAATCCTCGATTGATGAACCCTGACAGAGCCTCGGAATATGCTCTGGTCCGTCATCACAGTGTAGATCGAATGGTAATGTATTCAAGGAATTCCATCATTTGCATGAATTCGATATTCCAAGAATACCATCCAGGTACCTTTGTATCTTCGCATGAATATTGAAATCCACGCTCGGACATCCGACTCTTCCCGCACTTGCAAGGACGTGAGTAGGCTTGTCACGTGCTATTCCTTCTCAGCCTCGTGGCTTTCTTGGCGTGTCGGCTTCCGAGCTGAACGAGCGGACTGGACAGACCACCAGAGCTACAAGCAACTAACTCGCGTCCTCTCGAAGAACCAATTTCCTTTTCCATCTGCGCCGATCTCTTTCGAATTATGTATGAGGATTTTGAAATCTTATGAATGACGATGGGCCAATTCGTAAAGCATCATCACCACGATCCTTCAGAACCGGGTAAGCAGCTCCGAGCTTCCAAGCATACCAGCAGCGACCCCCTCATCTAGCCTAGGAGCTGAATCCTTTTCGCATCCTTGTAGCAAAGAAAGTTTAATCCCTAGGCCAGGGAAAGCGAGGGAGATCTCGCCAGGTTGACAAATGCATAATCTCGTGGCTTCGCTTAGCTTCATCATATTGGGCACATTTTGCCAGCAGCATGCAGGCTGCGCTATCTTTACGTTTTGAGCTCTCAAACCTGGAGCGGAGGCGGCTGAGAAAACGACAAGGTGTTGGATGAACTGAGGGGTTTTGCGGGCGCCGGCCTCTGTTGGGAGATGTTTGCCTGTGAGAGCACCCCCCGGATGGTGAACAGACGGGAATCGCAGAAGGAATTCGGTCGAGACGTCGCCGGCCCCCAACTTCGTGATCTCCACCAATGAGTTGTCAACGGGATCCTGAGAGCTGAGGAAGTTGGAGATGTGGGCGGCATGCAGCTTAGCCGCAGCATGCATTATTTGTCGTCTTGCAGGAGGAGGGCCTGGAGCGATGATGTGATACATGTATATGTACGTGGGTTTGAGTGATTCATGGAGAATCTGGAGCCTTAAGGCTGCGGTCGGTATAAGAGCCTGCCATTTCCATCTGACAAGCTCTGAGCTTAAATATTGCAAAAGCATCTCTCCGCAGCCGTGCCGTTCCAGCAAGGAACAATCATGTGCACGCACGGCTATCGACCTCGACGGGAATTCCTGTCGCCTCTGGACGCCCTCGATATCATCCACGAGAATGCAATCAACCCCCCACCATGCGACTCCCTCCCAGAGAGGTAAGACCGATTCTTTTCATAAAGATTCTCATTTGATCTTGATACACAATCCGATCTCGAGTTCTCCCGAGATAATCGACACGGCAAATTGTGGATTTTCAAAAAAACATCCCGCCGCTATGTTCTCGCGGGTAACTATTTCGAGCTGTAGCGGTCATCAGCCTTGCGCTTGGGGCACATTCGGCCCCGAATTTGATTAAACCTCCCTTTTAGAGCCTCGCCAGGGGGCTTCACCTAATCTCACTTGCACCTCCACGGCGCCAACGGGCGCGAAGAAGAACGCGTCAGGGGCGACCGCATGCAGGATGTCGGCGCTCATCAAGGCCTTTCTGTTTCTTTATTTGGAGGATTTTTAAATAATATAAGATGGTGATGGGTTTCATCTTTTATTTACGCTGACGCAACAATGGCTTCTTCCCAGAATACCTACTCCTGAATCAACATCTTCAGTTCCCTCGTCCCCCATCAATTCTACGATATCGAAAGACTTTTGGTCGGCAGATGCGTTGGATCAGCAATTTCGTAGCGGAGGACTACAGACGCAGGTGCAAAAGGTTCGAAGATACAGTGATCAGGATTTGAAAACCCGATTTGCACGCGCCTCCCTGCATCCAGCCCAAAGTCACCGGTCATCTGCCTCTTATCCATTTTATTCTCCTTCTCAGACATCGAATCTTTCGTACGCTTCTTCGCCGCCGTTTCTCCCTTGGGGAGCCAGTCCAGAGATGGAACCTCCACGGTTGTATCCACGGCCAGTATCTTCTGCGAGTTCACGATCGAGCTTCGAATCGAGACATAAGAGCCCATTGAGTATTAGTTCATCAATTGATTACGAATCGAGTCGAACGAGCGTCGATTCCTCATATTCTACAAATGCGAAGAACGAATTACTAGCATCGCGATCGCCGGTTCCCCAAAATGCTTTCAGCAACGGGAGACGCTCTTTCATGGAACCGACTGTGCCTGCATACGCTCGATATGGGGCAGGCGCTCGGGGCATACAACAGGTTCAGACGACCTTGATGACACCGCAGAGGTTAGCGAGAGGCCCTCCGAGTCCTACCAGTCCGACTTCATTTGGGATGAAATATACACCGAGGACACCAGGGGAAGGGTTCAAGAAATTGCCCGAGGAGATATTGTTGGTTATACTTGGCGAGCTGAAAAAATCGCATCTGGAAGTTGGGAGTCTGAGCTGTTCAACATGCTGGATGAGGGATCTGGTGAATTTGGGCTTGAGTTGTAGGAAGTGGTGGGGCGCTGCAAGGACTGCGTTATACGAGGACATCCAACTCAATGGGACTGATTCGGTGCTGCATATGAAGAAGAGGTTCAAAATCAAATATGGCACGAGACTGAAGCTTCTTCGGCGGACTTTGACGGCTCGGCCAGATCTTGCCGAACTTGTCAAATGTGTGAAGATCCCAAGCATGCCTGAGGGGATGAGGACGAAGAAGGAGCAGGAAGAATATGTTGATTTGGCTGCATCTTTGATAATGGCTTGCCCGAATCTGGAACGATTCCCTGGCTTCTATCCGGCATACAGCCACGAGTTCTCTCGATTCGTCCATGCCTTATCGACAAGGAAACGACTTACTGAGAGAGTTTGGGTGATCAATCCCAGTCCGTTTCAACGTCAACGAAGGTACACATATGAGGACTCCCAATATCTCACACCAATCTTGGCCCCTGGACCGCTTCTTCCGGAGCAGTGCATCGAATTTCTCACCTACCATATGAAATGGGCACATCTTCAGACTCTCTTTCTGCACTGCAACCCAGGTGGAACGATCGACTCTCTACTATTTACCGACATCTTCAATTCTCTGCCGTCTCTCGAGCATTTACACCTTTCTTCGTTCCCAGCTCCATCATTCAATGACTCGACGCTCACTTCATTGCCGCCTCTACGATCTTTACGTCTCGACAATCTTCCTGGGATCACTGCGACTGGGCTGTCAAATTATGCTGCGGCTACTTGCTCGGATGCTCTGACGCACCTGTCACTTGTCTCTGTTCCACTACTCTCACTACCGGTGCTTACACGATTGTTCTCGCATCTCGTGTCATTGACGCACTTCACAATATCTCAGGCAGAATCACCTGCGCTTCCCATCGGCGTGGACATATTTCTCCATCCATACTTAGCGTCAGAGACCCTCAAATACCTCCATTGGGAAATCACCAACCCCGATGACGATAAGGCTACCGAAATTCTCGGAAAGTCAATCGCTTTCAATGGCTTTCCAGCGCTGCGCACTATCCGCGCTCCCACCGACTTCGACGGCACCCTCCAAAAGCTCTGCAGACCTCGCGAACGCATTGAGCTCCCCGGTGATCGCTACAGGAACATGGGTCCACCAGGCTCTCATGGCATTCCTCACTCTCAAAGCTTGCCTAACATATCACATTCGCCAGCACGCTCAACGTTCTCTATCGGTCACGGCCCAACTGGCTCTATCAGCTCTAGCTTCGCGAAATCGCCCACTCGCTCAACATTCTCGTTGAACACGGATCACCCGCATTCCCAAAACAGGCATGACGACGATGAGACCCGCTCAGCAGGCATGTCCCTCGTAACCGCCCGCCGTATGGCGCAAAATCGCATCGAAGCCGCATCATCCCAGCCTAAATTCCACATTATAATCTGGGACGAATGCGGACAATTCGTTGAACGTTTCGCCGTCGGCGGTTTCATTGGTAATATCCAAAGCAAAATTTTTTACAGTCTCAAGCCGGATATAGATGGGATGGATGAAGCTGTTGTGACGGTTGATGGGATAGGGGGATTGCTGGATGGAGGCGAGGAGACGAATGTTAGGGATGGGTGTACGGGGAGCTGGAATTTGAATTTGGTTGGGCAGGGGAAGAGTGGTCGGGCGGGGAGTGGGAAGGAGAGGTGGTGGCATACGGAGAGGGGGCGGTGGAAGGAGGTGCCGTTGGGGAAGTTCTTTTAGGTTTATTGAGTTCAGACTTAAGGGCCGATTAGATATAAGGGGAGTTAGATTTATGCTATATACCCGATAGACTACTATGGATATGAATGAATACTTTTAATATGGACGCTTGCATGGTCTAGTGATCTGTTTGCTTTGCCCCTAGCGAACGCGGCTCAGCGGTCGCATTGCTTGTTGGATTAGAGCTTGACAGGCTCGCCGAGGATAGTCTCTCAGTCGTCACACTAGGGCACAGCATATGCCTTCATAATAAACCAAACCAAAGCACAACATAACAAGATGCATGGATATTTCTCTCCTGATCCCTTTCATCTCAAGACTGGAGCCCACTCACCATTTATCCACTCTTCGCATTTGTGTATATAACACACCCTTTGATGGGACGATATCCGAGTTCCGCCTTCACTAGAATCATGGCACCTCGGACATGTTGATGCTCGATCCCTTTCGAATCCGAGTAAGTAAAAGTAGGAGGCAGACCCTCACTTTGAATTATTCAGAAGATTTGAGCAATTGGAAAAGGTGCAGATAGTAGGCATTTTGAATCGTTCGGAAGGTTTGAACGGATGAGAAAAGAGTTCGTAGATGAGGACCTGAATCGCTCAAATAATTAGAGCGATTGAGACAGGGAACGAATGCTTGTTGTCCTCCATTCAAGTTTATGTTGCAGCGTCAAAGGTGAATATGCTTGGATTCAATCCACATATGCTCTCAGATAGCGCGTTCTGATTCATTTCCGGTGGTTTGGAAGATCTTCAGCTGTTATCTCGGCATACCTTCCCACCATCCAGCATCCAACGTCGGACATTCAACATCCAACCACATGCTAAGCCTACCAAGATACGTTGCTCGTGATATACTCAGTCCTAGGGCACTATTAACTAGAGCAGTAGCTACTCTGAAGTCCCGCATCCACACATAACTTTCGGGCATTGGGAAGACTGGGTCGCGTTACTTACGTGCACCGGTAGGTCAGCACAGTGCGATAGATGCGGAGGTTTTTATTCATGGCAGAAGTGACTAGTTCTTTCGACTCTGTACAATAGCAATTAGCGGTAAAGGTATGGATGACGCATGGTTCAGTGAAAATGCAAAAGTATGAAATGTAGATTAGGTTACATATCGGTGAATAAAACAGATCCGTCGCCCCATGACCATTTCTAGTGAAATCAATTCCACGCACTTTGACTATTCTTGCGCACATAAATTCTGCCGCCCTTCCACCATCTCAAAATTTGACCTGTTCCTGAACACCAGATCCTCGACCATAAAACTGAGAGCCTCCACCATACTGACCCGATCATTCATCAAAACCGCTCATCATCCACGAAGACACAAACCTCTCTCAACTTTTTGCAAGAAGCAAAGATTGCAAAGGTCACAAAGGTCTAGAAGGTCATGAAGGTCACGAAGACGATGAAGAAGGTTAGGAGGCCCAAGAAGCTAGCCAAACGTGTCGAAGTCCTGTGAATTCAAAACCTCTACGTCAACCCCTCACCAAATTTATACTATTCCCCAAAATCCCAGTTCAGCTGCAGCTAGATATCTTCAAGCTTGTTCTCCCAAAAAGCAACAGAATGACTGAGTCACGGGTCGATACTATCCTTGATAGGGTAACGTCTGAATCGAGCATCAGCTTCGCCTTTAATGACGTCGGCATCAGATTCAAACCATCTAAGATATAGATCCCAAGCTTGAGAGATTTGAGTATTCGGAGAAAGTCTACAATGGTCTTTCTTGAAACATTCAAGGGCTCTCTTCAAATCAACAACAAGGGCATCATCTGCTTCGACTCAACAATCATCCACTAAACGAATTTCTTGCGTTTGATCTACCACCCTCATCTCAATCATCCTCCTCTTTTCCTTCACCCCAACTCCGAACCAACTTCTCAATCATCAAATTACCCTTATCCACCGCCGCATCCGCCGCCGTCCTCCCCCGTTTATCCTTAACCCCCCTATCCGCACCCGCCCTAAGTAACGTCTCCGCAACAGCAACATGCCCGTTCTCACATGCTTGATGCAACGGCGTCATCCCCAGATTACACCTATGGTTCACCTCTACGCCTTTCCCGTGCTTTAGAAACGCCTTCACGGAACCTAATTCATTAAACCTGGCCGAAAAACCGAGCAATGTGCGTCCACTAGTCGACATGGTGGCATTAGGGAAGACGCCCTTTTTGAGCAGGGCCCGTTGTTTACCGAGAAAAATAGACCAGTTTGCTTGTTGAAGAGCGGAGATGGGGAGGTAGTAGGACGGAGGGTGGAGGAAGGGGTAGGGTTTTAGAGAAAGTAGATAAGAGAGAGCTTCCGAGGAGCCGTTTCCTGCTGCTCCGAGGACGACATCATCTGTCAATAGCTCTTTTCTCTTGGATTCTGGGAGGGAGGACAGCAGTTTTGCTAAAGTGGTCTGGCCATCCGTGCTGAAAGGGGTGGTGATACTGATTAACGATTGAGACGTAACAAGGTCCGAGAATTCGAGTCCTTGGATTCGACATATACGGCGGAAATAAGTGATTATATGTCTACAGGCAGGTCCGTCAATGTTGAGGGCTGCTTCGAACATTTTTGCGGTGACGGGAATGGTGATGCCTTCCTGGGAGAGAGTTTTGAGGAGGAGATGAAATGTGTTTGATTCTGTCATACCGGTTGCGCGGGGCCGGCTTATGCTCGATGCTGCCTCTTCAAGGGTTTTTTCTGTAACCATGGAGCCGACTTTGGTTTTGCCTTGTTCTTGCCAGAATCGAAGAATCGTTTTGACGGTTTGGTAGGAGCCTTTTACTGCGGTGTTGAAGAGGGAGTCGCTGATTTGGAGATCCAAGTTTCGCTCTTTGGCGTATGTCATTAATATTTTGAAGCAGGAGTTGCCGCGTCGGCTTTCAGCTGCTGCGGTGAGAACTTCGGGGGTGATAACGATATCTTGTTGGCTTGGGAGAAGGAGTCGTAGAAGGGGTTTGAGTGCTGATTTTGCAGTCGTCCAATTACCGGCTGCTTTGATGAGTACTTTGCTTGTGATAGGTAGGACGTGGCCTCGTTCTTTGGCGTGCTCGACTAGGATTGAGATCATGACGTCTGGTTTGTAAGCTCCAGCCGCGATCTGAAGCCGCTTCTCATTCACGTCTGCATCCCAAGTTCCTGGTACCAGTTTGAGAAGGATTTTTGTGAGTGACGCTGCACCGGTACCGGAGTTCTGAAGCGCGGTGGCGATGATCTCCTCTGTGACGGGAAGAACACCAGCATTATTACAGCGCACTTTCTGATATTCGCACAGGTACAGAATCGTAGAGTCGTTGACGGAGAAGTTTTCGACGATGGTCTTTAGGAGACCTTCGGTGATCGTTAAGGCGGCTCCATATTTGTGCAACATCTCGATCGTCTCGATGACATTGTAGCTCATCCGGATAACCCTATACAATGCCGCATTTGTAATCGGTACATTTGGATCATGCTCTCTGAGTGCAGCCAAGATATCAAAAAAATTATGTGGATAGAATGATGCAGATTCCACAGTTTCAGGCCCTAGAGCGACACCCGGAGCAGCGTTCAATAGTGTGATGATCTGGTCTGCGTCGACGAAGGTTGACCCTGCACAAGACTCGATGATATCTGAAGAAATGGCCGGCCCTCGTCGACTAATAAGATGCTTCATGATTGGTACGCCCATTGGAGCATTCCGAGAGGCTCCAGAGAAAACTTGCTCCCACCCATCTGAGCTCTTCCAGCGTGGAAGCATGAGCTTTATCATTGCGAAGCCGTGGTAAGGGTTTGCTGCCGCCGCCTCCATCGCATCATCTGATATCGGTGTTTTCTTATCGCAGCGGAGTAACAACTTCATCACCTGTAGACCTAGGTTACGGTTCTGTGCTGCTTTCTGGATGGACTCCGCACTAATATCTAGCTTCTTGTTGTGTTTTTGCCATAGGTTGATGATCTCTTCCCCATATTGATGATTTGCTGCAGCTTTTTCAATTGCTTTGGGCGTGATCGGAAGGTCACTACAGTATCTGAGAAGCAACTCCATCACTTCAATACCGCTATCTGCGTTGGAAGCAGCAACCTCCACAACCGATGGAGGAACACTGAATGGGCGTACGATATCTAGGGAAGGATATACATGCAAGGGCGTGGTTAGTATGTTAGCTGGATCCCCCTTGGCCCGGTGGTTAAGCAACAGCTCCAATGCATCAGCTCCGCATTCATGGTTCATAGCTGCTTTTTCGAGAGCTTCCGTCGTAACTGGAACTTGTTGGTCGAAGTTGATCAACTCTCTCAGTACCTCAGGTGCATAATAATGGTTGCTCGCTGCTGCTTCGATATCCGCAGCCGTCAAATGTATACCCGGAACATGTTTCAGAATGCGGCTGATCAACTGCTCCCCAAGAAACCGGTTTTGCGCTGCTGCCTGGAGAACTTCACTTGTAATACAGGTGCGATCGCATCTCAGCAACAGTATATCCAGAATCAGGACTGCAAGTTTTCTGTTCGTGACAGCGGCCAACAACATGTCTTCATCGATATTGAATGATTCTTTGCTGTTATCCAAAAGTAGCAGCAAGATTTCGTCTCCGCAATCCTTGTTTTGCATTGCAGCAGTTGCAATTTGCCAAGTGATTGTCAGTTCTGGTGCGTGTGATAGTAAGAACCGGATGGGCTCTACGTTCGCATTGCGAGCAGCCGCTTCGACGATCTCTTCTGTGACTTGTATAGTTTTGTCAAGTTTGAACAGAGATCTCAGCATCCGATATGCATCAGTGTTGTTTGAAGCGGCAGCTCGGACTACTTCTTCTGTGATGTTGATTCGTTCAGAGTTATCCAGGATGTACTGAAGAATGTCGTATCCGCGTCGAGAATTAGAACAAGCCGTCTGAAGAAGATTTGTTTTGTCCAGCTCATCAAGATCCTCGGCAGACTGTCCAAAGAGAAATGGAATGACCTCGTGACCATGAGCCTCATTCTCTGCAGCTACAAGGAGAAGCTGTTCGGTGACTGTGAAATCAAGATATTCTTCCGAAAGAAACCTCATCATGTTGACATCGCAATTACTGGCCGCTGCTTCTATAATCTCATCCGTAATTGTCAAATCGGGATTCTCCTTCAATAACATGGTAACCATATCCAATTCTCCTAGAGAAACGGCCGCCAGCAGTGCAGATTCCTTCGCCGCGGGACTGTCCAAGTTGGTGGTGGCACGGAGGAGATTCACGATCTCCTTTTGACCGTAACGAACCGCGATCCCGTATAGATCTCGTCCCTCATTGTTTCTGGCTTTAGAATCTCTTTCTCCCATTCCAACATGACGCCTGTCTTCAATGACTTCAGTGAAACCAAAAGCGCAAGCCACAAATATAGGGTTGGTGAATCCGTATGCCCCTTGAGACTCCGAAAGTTGGTTGTAAAGGCCTCCTTCAGATCCAATTCTTGTTTCCAGTTCCATCTGCGTCCAAGATTCAGGCCACCGCATGTTCCAATCCGCAAACTCCTTAGTTGCCCATTTGCCTCCACAGAGGAACCCTCGGAAGAGAGTCTCAAGCGGTTCTTTTCGTCGATATTGCTGGGATTTTTGACAATGGATGGGCCAATACACTTGGGCGTAGTCATAGAACGTCTTGTTGGAAGGATTGTTTAGATTGCCTCTTCGTTTTGGCTTAACATTTGTCGAGCAGACCTTGAGACAAGAGACCGCGACTGTTGAATGATTCAACGCCGTTTCGTAATCGGGTCTCTTCTCCAAGTATTCTCGTACTGACAAGTGAACGAATCGGAATATGCCCATTTCATCGTCAATCTTAACGAAGTTGCAACAGATGCTGAGAATCTGTTCCTTCGTAATTGAATCTGTCGGTGTTTTTGAATCTGCTAGGATGGCCTTGATCATTTCTTCGCACGACAGAGGCTGATAGCCGCAGAGGAGCCATCTCACGGTATTTTCTGCCATCTTTCTGCTGGCTACTGGACGACGTTCGATTTGCTCACAAATGATTCCGTACACCTCCTCTAATTCTTTCGGCAGCATACGAAGGGCCTCTCGGACATCCTCCTCGACCGTATTCAAAGGGTCGCAAAGACTTTGGAGGGAAGCGCTGACCCATCGAAACATTCCATCTGCTCTGTCCAGGAGGGTTTCTCTGATATCTTTTATCAGTTCCGGGGGAGCACCTCCGCGCAGTAATGTTCGATTCGCCAAACTCTTCTTGAGTTCATCATCCACGAAATTGATGATATCTTCCCGATTGTCCGTTGCTGAGATTTGCAAGGACTCCCACTTCTCGAAATAATGCAGAAAATCGTCCTCTCTCCGACTCGAGACAAAGATCTTCACAATCTGCTGAGAACATTTAACCAGCCTCCCGATTGCCTTCAGCAACTGTCTTCGGGTAGCAACATCGCATTCGTCCAGCGCATCGATGCAAATGACAGCTGGGTTATCGCGAGTCAACTCCAGAAGTACCTCCACACATTCATAAACGTCTAACTGGGCGTCTGAATCAGCTTCGACACGGCCGTACCATTTGTCCAGAACGGGTTTTCGGATCGGGAGGCGGGAGCTTTGACAGGACAGTTGTCGGACGATGGACCGGAGGATCTCCACTGGTTGAGCACGTTTAGGATCTGCTGTGTCACGGGTGCAGTAGAAGTAGGCAAGGTGCGCTGTTTCAGGGTTTTCGATGCGCTCTTGGAGCATGAGGTCGATGACGAGAGAGACGAGAAAGCTCTTTCCATATCCAGCACCGCCATATAACCACAATACAGAACATGAGCTGCAATTGGTCCATCTCCGGAACTTCCGCGTGTTGAGAAGCCAGTGGCCCGAATTCTTCAGTCTACTATTCGCAATACTCCGATGATTCTTCTCGAAATCCGTTCCGAGGCTGGAGATCCATTTGATGATTTTCGCCCTCTCCTCTCTTTCGAGACTGCATTGCATATTCTCCAACTGATCCGCCATTCTGCAAACCGGCTTCTCCATTTCAAGTAGCATCGCTTGAAGTTTCGTCGAACTTTCATCGGATGATATTTTCAGCTGTGCAAGGTCCTCGCTCATGAACTTCGTTCTGGTGTATATATCGAAGATATGATTCGTATTCCCAGTATGCACCCACTTCTCCACCTTATCCTCCTCGTCCGAGATCTGCTGCATGAACTTTGTAGAGTCTTTCTCGACCTCCAAAATGCTGATGCCGATCCGAATCAACGTATTCCGTTGGAAGTAACACTTCGCCTTGCAGATGTACGTCAAAACTGTCACATACAGACTCGTAATCGCCTTCTCAATCTCCGAATAAAACTCCGATCCAGGCCTCAAAAAGATTCCCTCAATAACCGCATACCTCGCTACGATATTAGTAACCATTTCCATACTCTCTAACATTGCGCCAAAACAATTAATATCACTAACTGCTGCAATCAACAGAAACCTCGCCAATGCCCAAGGAAGAGACAAATGGGTCGGATCGTATTGCGTAACCGCATCCCCAATGCTCGTCACCTTTTCTAGGAATCCGGTGATACGCTTAAACACGTCTCGTACGAATATTCGTCGCCCTTTGTTGGTGGTGTAAATATGCCATTGCTTCTTCTTGCATTTCTCAACTTCACTGTGTACGTCTGCGAGTAATTGCTTGGGATTACACCCGTCGATTCTGAATTCTTTGACGATGGAGTTGGATTTCTCGTCGAGCTGTAGGATCGCTCGGTCCCAGAGGCTCTCGTATTTTGGAGGTGGGCTCTCATCTTGCTTTTCGGGCATACTCATGTTTGCGAATCGCGTTTCATGAGGAGTGGTAAGGGAAAGGGAGGAAGGGAAACAATTTGAAGCCAAGAGGAACGATTTTGATAGAGAGTTATACCTTGAACCAGTGAGATTTTCACGCGCGAGGTTTTAGCTACATTAGTCACCCTAAGCTGTACACGCAAGGCTGTTAATTTAGGCAACTCTTAGGTAAGGCCGACCGGCTGAGGCGTAGATTAACACTAATTCTGGGGATCAACAAAGAGGCCAATGAGGGATCCATAGAGCCAAGCTGCCGTCCCGTTCCCGTATAGCGGAATGGAGGGGTAGGTTGCGAGTGGCTGAGATGCCTGATTCTGACCATGCGCATTAAAAGCGTGGAGCAAGGAACCTGTGTGTGTGGTGAGCGCATGCGTTTTATTGACGTTGTGAGAGGATGGTGTCAGAGTGGGGGTTGCATCTGGAAGGGAGGGCTAAGCAGGGAGGACTGAGCGACTATGCCTTACCTAATTGAGTAAGAGTGGCGTTATCAACGCTTCACGTCGAGCGACCGGAGGCGAAACATCTTTCCCTCGTGGCTCATCGACCTTGGATGGACCGTCGTTATGATAAACTAACCTTAGCGTGCTAGGGGAGAGGCAGTTGTACCATATACTTTACGGGAAGTGGATAATTAAGACTAAACATTCTTCATGCCCTGTATTCTCGCATCGCAATTCTTCCAGAGCCACCTAATGGCCCCAACAATAGATGGCCAGCTCTATGTTACATGACGAATCGACCATCGGATCAGAAGGAGGAATATATTGAATTAAGCTCCAATCCAAACAGCCGTTCCCAACCCCCCCTCGGGCCGTTTCGATGAGCAATCTCTGCAAGAATCCCAAGAAGAGTTCATCTCATCACAAGAGCATGGCTAAGAATCCCACCAAACCTCCTGCTACAGCAGAGTAGCTGCTATATGAAGCAGCACCAGTGAAAGTAACTGGCGCGACTGTCGTTGAGTTTTGATTTAGTAGTGAGAAGGCGGTGGTGGCCTTGCTGGGGCGAGAGTTTCGGCTGAGAAAGATTGAACGATGTTTGTGGATACGACCGTTGCCTTGGCTGTTGCGTCAGCTTTTGCAGACGTAACCACTATTGAAATTCGGGTATTCTTTGTCTTTCCTTAGTTACGGTCACGCTCAAGTTGGATTTGTGGGTTGTCTGGATGAGGCGCAAGCAAAGGGGGCAGAGAGGAAGGCGAAGAGGAAGGCAGTAGAGGATAAAGGACGACCTCTCTATTGTGTAGCTTCCATGTACTAACCTGAGGACTCTAACTTCGAATTCTGGGACGATATTGATATATTTGAGTTGTAGAAGTACTTCGCGACGCTAGGAATAAAGTTAACGGGTGAAACTGATGAAAAGGGCCGGCTAGTGAAAAGTGTGGCGAGAGGCAGAAAGAAAGGATTTTAGGGAATTTAATTTTGCGTTGTCGGAAAGCCTCTAGAGGTCAGAACTAAGTAAAAAGGACTACGGCTTGTGTCTCCTGAGGTGCTATGTTGCATCGTGATGGCGGTCTCTTGAATAAGGGTGGACAATGGCGTCGCAATCGCAATATGGAGACCCGATGGAGCAAGCATGCCGGCGAAACAAAGGGGGGAGGTTTAGAAAGGAGAGTAGAAAATAAAACCAAAACCACATAAGCCTCAGATCGGCAGATTAGTAAGTGGGTGTGAAAAATTTGGCAAAAATAAACCAAAAAAAAAAACATACAACAGCAGGTATTCGCTGGTGGTCACCCACCCAACTACTAATCTGCCGATCTGAGGCTTATGTATGGCAGAGCGGACGGGATGCCCAGTTCTCCTCAGTCTGTGGTCGTATGTACTAGCAATTGTACAATTTAATCTTATATACCATTAAATCCGCTCTTGATTTTCGCGTGCGACTTCGGAAATATGCGTGTCACGTGGTGCTTGCGTGCCAATATAGTTAGATACAAGGCCGAAGGGGGTTGCATGGAAGGTACTACATAAAGTGGATCACTTCGCCGATAGGATGTCCAGCTAGAATCTTATATTATATTGAAGGAAATGAAAAAAATTTAGATAGAGACGCTTTTAGTTAAGCCGATCTAACAGGAACAGCTTTAGCGATAGAGTACTTGTTAATAGATTAGATGACAGTCAATTCGCTACCAGAGAATTCAGTTATTACGTCGATTTATGACTAATTAGCAGCTCTAGAAAGGAAATTTGACAGCTTCTAGCCTTTGACTATAGATGGAAGCGCCTTAGACCTCGTAGTTAATTTTCTTAAGCTCGTTAAAAGAACTATTTTAAGTCCCTACGCTTAAGTGTCTTATAGAACGATAAAACATGCAAGAGGATATAGGTGAAGGACAATGAAAGAAAAGAGGAAGACACGTTTAAAGCACTTCAAGTACAACAAGAATGAGGAGATAAAAAGTAGTCATGTAGTCTAGCCGGGGGGGGGGGGGGGGGGGGGGG
>NXFV01001750.1:0-25563 GCA_002803225.1 Gamarada debralockiae
TCCTTGGAGAGAACTAAGGCCACGCTATATCGTAAGAAGAATCTACATTGAGAGATTGAAGCATTTATTTTTGAGGAGATCCTGTTTGGCTCCCGAGTCCTGTGTCTATTTGACGCTAAGCGTCCTAGGGTGGCTCACACAACCACCATATTCTTCAAGCTAGCAGTCCTGATCTGTAGAAGTGGGTCATTCTGCATATTTTCCGATATAAGGGACCTCGAACTCAAATTGTGGCCTCTAGTACCTGAGTAGGTGAGATCCACTTGGATATATATCCACGAAGCTGCTTACATATTGGTTTCTCGCGGGTTGGAATTCAACCATCCACGGCACCCTTGTAGCGAGCCCCGACGAGTTCATCTTGAAAGCAGAAGACGTCTTTATCTAAACGAACTCAATGTATGCAAAGAACTCGACTAGCAACGAAATGAGGCAGGTCCATCTCTCCATGGCGGATTCAGCTTCTTGCGGCACGTGAAAGACATCCCGCACACAATTGTCACTTCGCGCCAGAGAACTTGGTCCGGGCCTTTCACAATGTCTCCATTCCCCTATCTCCTATGAAGTAAAATAACAACAACGTATGCAGGATGTCCACTCTAAAAAATACATGCACCCATCCCTATATGCTGTCCAAACGCCTGTGCTATGCAAATGTATTCAAAAAATCGCTGTGCCTCCTCACGTCCGTGCATCAGCCTCTCATGTGGACTACTTCCTCTTTCCTCAACTACATATCTACCCTAGAGTTCCTCCTCACGCAGCGAACTTCCTGAACCCTTCAACCCCCAACGTAGGAACCTCAACCCACCTCAACCCCGGCACGCCTTCACTCCGCCTCCTATCCACAAAATTATTGCACTCCCCAACAATGAGCGTCCACTCCGCCAACGCTCTCCCCGCATACTTCGCTCTCGCAACTTTCTCCACGCTTCCTCCACCCTCCGCAGGATCCCTTGGTCCCACCTCACGACTCGTACCTGGAACCCTTGCACCGAGCCACGCTTGAGCCGGAGCAGGCAATCGAGGAGGAGAGATACGGCGTTCGTTACCGACGTTAAACCCCGGCCCACCTCTGCCGTTACCACTAATCCCGTTGTTTTGCGCTTTGTCGAAATGTTGGCTCCATTCCAAGCTGAATTTGAATGAGAAAGAACGATGTGTTGTTGCTGTCGCCGGAGGAGTTTCGCTGTCTGTGCTTGAAGACTTGTGCTGTACGCCAGGTCGAGAACGCGCAAGGGCTGTCTCCCGACGTGCTTCCTCGAGTGTTTTGGTTGGGCTTGAACCGCGACTTTGGGTTGGTGATGAGGAACCATCAGTTGTCGTAGAGAAGGTGGAGGGCAGCATCTTCCCAAGAAATGTCCATCGCTTCTTGTTCGGTGTGGATGGTGAGTCAGTCGTTAGTTTCGGGATAGATGCGTCGGCTGTGTCGAGTTTCGAGAGCATGGCAAGAGAAGAGTGCCGTTTGTAGGCAGTTGCTTGCGTGGTACCGGGTGTCCCAGACGAAGATGGGGTCATGATACCGTCGAAGCCAAGAAACAAGCTCGCGGCTGGTGACTGATTGTCGTTTCGGATGATGAGGAGGCGGCGACCTGGGGCGGGATGGCAAGGAGCTGTTGAAGGTGGGAGAACGTAAGCCTTATCGGCCGCCTGTTTCTGAAACAAGTAGTGGGCCCAGCTTGTTTTCATGCGAGTGGAAACCGCGCAGAATATTTTGCTATAAATGATTAGCTTTGTGGCGATCTGCTGTACAGGGGGAAAACATACGTATCGAGGTCAGTGGCTTCTCCGTCGTCTCGACAGAGCCGCCAACACAAGAGCCGCATGTAATACGCTCTGACCATTGGACACCAGTGATTGAAGAATTTGTCGAACGTTTCTTCCGTCAACAGCCACTCGAGACACAAAATCTCCTTCCGACGCTCGTCATTCGTGATCACATTCCATGCCCCGAAAAGGAAAGCAAAGAGCCGAATCTCAGACATGCTATTCTGACTCTCAAGCATTTTCTTGCATACATCCATCCAGAAACGCCAGTCAATGAAGTCGGATTCCAAGGAATGGGAGTAGTGAAAGCGCATGAATATTGCAAGGGCTTCTTCCATAAAGTCGCAGAGAACGAAACAGGCGTTGTGGTCGAAAAGGGAAGTTCTTCGAGCTCCTGCTTGTATCATTTTACTGAATGCTTCGGCGAAAGTCAACCGAGCTATATCATAATCGGAAGGACGTTCAGAAATGAAGTCTCGTAACAGCATAATCAGTCTGTTCTCAGCCATGAGCCTTGCGGAATTGTTCGATGGTAATGGAAGTGCGGCGGCACTTGCATCAGCGCCTGCAAGAACATCATCGAATGTTATTGGAAAAGGTTCTGCCGGGGGTTGTCGGTGGATAGTTGCATCAAGAGCTGTTAGGATCTGGGCTTGAACAAGCACAAAGCCTAAGAGAGTAAGTGTTAGCTAAGCCCTCTATATACTTGAAAACGAACTTACCCGGAGAGCGGGACTTCTCCACAAACGACAAATCGGATGGTAAGAATTCCTCAGCCAGGATGTGATAATGCTTCGTGAAAACGTAAAACAAGTCACTGTCCCGTCCACACCATCGAGCTACCCATGGGCCATACCAAGCAATCTTTGAAGCGACGATCGGCAAGACTGCCTTCTGTCGTAGTTGAGCCGCCATTGATTTGACCGACGTCCAAGCCAATTGCTGGATGTGTGATGGGAAGAATACAGCCACCTCTTCCGTGTCCATCCGGTTAAGTCGCCTTGGCAGACCAAGCTCATCTGCCGCACGCCGAAGCGTCTCTGCTTGCAGCTTCCATATCCGGACCAACACATCGGCAATTCCAGGTACGAAGTAGAATGCATACGCAGCAGCCTTGCCACAGAAAGTGACTAGACTAGCCGGGGCGTGCCTCAGGGACATCTTGTCAACAACGTAGGACATCTGAGACAGCAGATTCTGGATAAACAGGTTTCGGACGTTGTGATAAACGGATTCGGCCATAAATTGTGATGCTGAAGATATCAGAGAAACTGAAGACTTCTGGCTCCGCAAAGGGAGGCCATCAGTCGACCGATTGGGAGATCTGTCAGACAAGGGAGCAAATGCAGAAGGCGTCTGCCTCCACTCAGGTCTTGTCATAATCCCAATAACCGCTTCCAGTAAGACTGGCCTATCCACGCCTGAAACTGCCTGATTCTGTCGCCCATCAAGCACCTCCAAAATCCCCATCCACCATTTGTTTAAGATGTTTATTCGCCGATCAAGATCTTCCGGTCGCAGGTTCTTATTTGAAGGATGGGTAGCGTGATTTCGAAGAAACGGTAAAAGTGCGGATCTCACAACATTGGTCTTCAGAGACCAGCTCTTGGCCTGGAATTTCGAGAAGTCGTTTTCCAGTGATCGGAACGCTGACCATAACTCATCCTTCTTGCGGGGGGTATCGATCCCGAAATTTTGAAGCTTTTCTGTTGAGAGATTTTTGGGGAGAGGAGGTATTTTGTCAGTCGAGGTTCTTGGAGTGGACTTGTTGTCGGTTGAGCTCCTAGGCAGGCTGCTTGTAGATGAATTGGTGGAAGTGAAAGTGGTAAAATTCATGAGTACACTTTGTGGTCTTGACTTGATCTTCGATAGGGTTGTGGAACTTCGGACAGGTTGCCTCGGAGGGCTATCGGAGACTTTGACTGGAGCAGGGTTTTCGATCTTTGAAGTTGTCATGGTACGGCGTGGGCTGCAAGAAGAGACCGTGCTGGCAGACTTCGAAGTGTCATCCGTATTTCCATCTTGATTCCCCTCCTTTCCTATGTTCCGACTTGGTGATGGCGATCTTGAGGACGTGATCCATGACTTTTTGGCAAATGTCGCAAACGATTCTGATACGGCCTTCGTTTTGTCGCGGGTAGCTTTGGAAATTTGAGGGACTGGAGGGATGTTGCTCGATGTGGTATTGACAGTCTCGGAAGATTCGTGCCGTTCTGGTGATCCCTTTACCCTTTGTATCCAAGACTTAGGTCGTGCGACCAAAGACTTCCTCCTCCCCACTCTTTCGAGTTTGGGTCTCTCCTCCTTCGTGAGACGGTTGCCAGTCTTTCCATCCTTCCCCTCCTTTGCCTTACTGTTCCTCTCAGGAGACGTCGCTGGTGGGGTCTCTGCAGAGACTACTCGATGCACGTCTTTGTCCGTGGAGTATTGAGATTCGAGATTTGGTATGTAAGTAAAACTAGCAGATCTCGGAAGCTCCTCATTGCGTATCGCCGGCCTTTTGTAGTCGACATTGCCAAGCTCGGAGATATTTGAGGACGAATGCGAGCGAGGAAATGCTGGGTTCCTGTTGAAGACCGAAGACATCGTCAACGTCGGACCCTGCATAGCAGCTGCACTGCGGGAGCAGTTTGAGATCTAGGCAGTCATTGCAAGTCGATTGTATGCAAGAGATCAGGAGGTGGAAACCATATAGTCGAAGGTCCCTGGCCGGCAGAGGAGTTCGAAGCTGAGCAAGCGTTTGGATTCCAGTTTTCTAGAGGTCGAATGTTCGCTGATAGGCAAAAGTGTACCAGTCGTAAAAGGGTGTACAAACGATCGTGTATCTCGCGATGGGCACTCCCGAATAATGTCGCAGATTGATGACGATAAGTTGGAGTCAAACGAATGTAAATGCGGCAATTGTACAAATGTAAATACGAAAAGCGGAGAAGAGACGTCTAATCGTGAACGAGAGTTAGGGGTTGGCGTTGTCTGATCGTTAAGTCAGCCCAAGATTTTGGAGTTCTGTTGGTGTTGGGTTCTGGGTCGTGCACAGCCCGAGTTCAACTAAAGCAGCGATGGGAGGAGAATGTATCCCTGAAGGTGAGTGGCAGAATGCTTCATCCAGTAGATATATGTTGTCCTCTGGTGATTGAAAAGTATTTATGAATTTACACGGATTGAAAGTTAATGTGAATATCTAATTTTCGCGGGGATAAGGTTCCTGTAAGTCGGGGAATATTTCTGAATATCAAAATCTTTGCGAAGTCTTTTTTTATCGACTCTTCCAAAAGGGGCTGACACGAGGGGTACGATTACGACGCTTCACTTGCGGCATGTGAGAGCCTCGCAGCTGATCATATTTATCTGCAGTTTGATGATCGACGAAAGCTCGATAGCCTTTCAATATTTAAAATTATTCTATCTTAAAGCTTCGTTAGTACTACGTTCATCTGCCCCTCTTTTGGATACGTTGTCAGCCCGTAGCCCATGTTTAATCAGGGCTTGCATGAAGACATTCTGAAGCAGCCACGAGATTTGTAAGGTTTCTGATATTTTATCAAATTTTTACAGATTGTTTTCGTTCTGCAGAATGCTTTATCTCATGTATTAGTTTTGCTTCAGCTATGCACAGTTCGTTGTTCGTCGCTGTCCTAAGGAGAAGCCGACTCCTGAACTGGTGAAATTCAAACGCAACGGATACAATATCAATGACGTTGAGAGACACCGTCGCCGCCAGAGCATTTCAATGCAACAATTGTCCAATCCACGATTTTGGTGGGATTTCCAAGCAAAAAGCCAATCATTCAGCCTCACGATGCAGACCCCTGACCTCAATTTAAAATCTCCGTTGATTACCCGGCAGTCAAGATCATCCCAGAATTGACGACGACGTCGGAGAGTGATAAGAAATACCTTGCTATTCGGTGACTATGTGTCAGTGACAGGATCTATGAATGATCTAATGATCTCTCTCTTTTTTCTTGTCTAAATCTTGGGATATTACAAGCGCACCACCTGTACGAGCTCCAGCTCAAGCTCAAGCTCGAATTTGCCGACAGAGGCAGACATGTTCTATTTTTAAACATCTATCTCTCCCTTCAAAAAGTGCCCAAGAAACAGTCCCAGTACCGTTATGTTAATTATAGAGTAGGTTCCAAATGATGAATACATGAGCAAACAATAAGACAAAATTGAAGAAAACTAAGCTGCAATTCGTGACTTCGTGGATCAACTCACCTCATGATCCTACCCCTGCCCCTAGGTTAGCCATTCGCGAACTAAAACAAGCGGCGGCTGCGCTTAAACGCGATACCGCTAATTTCTTGTCTCCAAATGAATCGCTGCACAGTGCAGAGCGATCGCATCCACTACGCACTCTCCCAATAATACTCAAATGCAGACAGCGCACTGAATTGCTCACTTGCATCCAACGATCGAAACCCTCCTTCCTCCGTGCCATCGCGCAGGTGCTCAAACAAAAATGGAGATTCATTCCGCGCAGATGGATTCCCTACCTCCTGAGCTATTGGAGCTCATTCTGCTATGGACCGTACGGATGTGTAGATGCGAGAAGAATAAGGTTTTGCCATTACGGAGTGTATCTAAGGCGTTTAATACCGCTCTGCGACCTTATGTGTTGAAAACGATACAGCTGGAATTCTCCAGGTTCTTGAAGGGCGGACCGGAACTACCCAGCGCTGCGGCGCTGGAGGCGATAGGAGGGTTTTGTCAGGCTGTTTATTTGGATATGATGGTTGTTCGGGATGAAGGTACGTTAGATTGTCCATTGGGGGTGAACGATTGGCGTTAGTCCATGGTGAGCAGCGATGAGCCAGGGGTCTGGGGCCTTCGAAGCTGAATCGTTCATATTGGATGAATACGCGGAACCTCTGTCTAGGGCTTAGAGTTTGAATCGTTCAATCTCTATGAGCGATTAGGATTCACACCGGGGCGTACTAGATTTCCAATCGGTCATTTCCTGTGGACGATTTGGTGGGGACGGAGGGCGGGACTTTTGCACAGGAAGCTTGAACAGAGAATTTGCTAATAGTCGGTCTTATAGAGGAAATCAACCGACTCGCCGAAGTCTTCCACGGAATCTTACCAAAAGTGCCTGAAATGGGACCACTCTTGGACTCCCTTCGAAAATACTGCATGAGCGAGTTAACATTCGACGAGGCCGACTTCAAGAAGGTTGTGAAGGGAGTGATGGATAGCACGCCGAATATGACACGACTAAAGGTCAATCTTCCATTCCAAGTTGTAGGACGGGCGAGCTTGACGGCAACACTCTTCTTGGCAACCACATTGGACTGCGTTGCCAATCGTTCAGAGGAATTCAGGGATTTGGAAACGCTGGTTTTGGATCACGTCAGCGATACTACAATCCTCAGTAGTAGGTGATTAATTCTTAGAGCGATCTGTTTTCCTTCATGTCCAAGCCTCTGGGCTTACCTTCACTTCTATTCTATGAAGGATGTGTAAGAGTTTGGACCCCATCAATGCCACTTACCTCTAATCTTGCTCTACTGAGCGATTACTGACTTTGCAAAACTTTAGTTTGTAATAATCCCATGGATGCGCGCAATGCGCTAGCCTCTTTTGCGAACCTAAAGCATCTAGTACTGTCTATCAAAAGACAGGAAACGAGAATGACACGCCAAAAAACCTTCACTCAGAATCTCTGGCTATTGATCCACAAAGCGGCCGGCCTCGAGAGCCTGTGCTTAATCGGATGGAACGTGAAGAGAGACATCAATACGCGGAAACATCGACATGCTGTTAGCTTCAATGGTAAGTATTAGTCCGATTTTGCATGGCTGAAGCTGTTCATTGACTTATTCTTGTTCAGAATGGAGCATGCGATCATTACCGTATCCAATGAATGATTTCGGCGGATTTCCTAGACTGCGCTACCTGGAGCTGAAACGCGTAGATATAAGCCCAGAACATTTGGTGCAGATGATTCAGAACAACGCACACTCCTTGAAGGAACTTTATCTGAACGAGGTCTATATCAAAGTCTTTGGTTCTGCGGACTTAGCGATGACCCCCTTGTGGATTGGGCACTCGGATATCAAACGCCCGGACGGCTCCCTGTGGGTAGCGGATGAGCTACGGAAAGAATACGCCCTTAAGCTCAACGTCCTGCGAGTTACCGGCCTGGGATACGACGACTTCGAGCCGGATCCTAACTCAATACATCCCAACTACGATCTCAATGACCCAACGGGTCTCCAAAGATCGTTCGATCAACGTTTCGTCGAAGCTGTCCTCGGAAACCGCGATATCATGGTGGATGATGCTCCGCTTGATATGGATCATCTACTACCACCACTCCAAATCCAAGCACATATCGAAACCCCTCTTCCACCACTGGCTCTACATATGGAGGCCGCATCATATATGTCGCCCACTCCGCTCCGAATTTTACCTCCGCCCAATCAACTAAATGAACTCAGCGAATATGACGCTGACACATATCAGCGTGGTCGAAATACTACCTCAAAATTGAAGCGTTGCATCGACGGTTACTTCTTCAATCACAACGAACAAGCTTTGAAGGAGCTACAACGCATAATCACGGTCGCGGATCGAGGCATGGCTTTGATTTCTCAAGAGCTTATTCGAAGTCAGCAATTGAGGGTCAACAACATCGAAGGTACTCTGGAGAATCCGACGGATGACGACCTTCCTCAAACAAATTATATTGCATGAAGTGGAATTTCAAGGACCAAAAAGAAATGGTGATCAAACTGGTGTGGGCACATACGAAATCCCTGCAGAGGGGGGATCATTCAAACAGGGTAAAAGATCATGGACTGACTTCCGTCGGCGATGACCATTCCTTGGCCATTGCAATGTACCATAGTGTTTGAGCGATTACTCGGCAGCCAAATTGCTTAGATTAAATTCAGCGAATCAAGAGCATTTCAAGCCTTCAACTCCCAAATGTTAATCGTCGAAAGCAGGCCAGCAACCGACCACAGCTGTAGGTTCCGGCCTTTGCATCGATGCTCTGATCATTGAAATTCTTTCACCGACTTACGGGGCGCTACTTGGTATTCGAAATCTAACTATAAATGCTCAATGAGCTACTGTCAAATCGTCTCCTGTCGTCCTATTGTGTGTTGCTTCCATGTGTGCTTTTATCTACCGTGCAGAGTTGGGCCAGTGCTTCGGTAACGGCGCGCGAGCGAGCCATCTTTGTCTGGATTTTTAAGCAGTCAGCGAGTGCGTATAGTATGGTCTTGGCCTGTCTTGTCCTGAAAGGAATCTTCGAGACAGAGCATAAAATGGGAGCAAGTAGTACCCAGTCGAAACCTCTGATATTAATATAAGCGAGCCCGATGCCCATATAAATGCAGCATAATCATCCTCTCTATCGTACATCCTCGAAACATTTCATCCCTACTCCGTCACCAATATTTACTTCTTCTTCCACAAAGTACCCCCGAGCCGGTTTCACGAACAGAAGATCAAGCGTCTTCATTATGGCGTGCCAGAAAAAAGGGAGTCAGAACTACTTTCGGAGCGGACGAGAACTCTCTTCAGGCAACCCCGCAACCCGCAATAACAAATGCCTCCCATGGCCATGAGCAGAGTACGTAACCCCTTCTCTCGACCAACACCGAGCGGCCCCGAAGTAACCTACAGACCCACAACATCTGCCTCCTCCAAAAGCATCTCACAGAGGTTCAGCGCATGATATTCGAGCTATATTTCTGCCCCGAAAATTTATGGGAGATACGTTACTGGCCCTGTACGAGTCTAGTCTCAGCACTTCAAGCCAATCCACGGCTCTACCGCGAGGTTCTGGAGGTGTATTACCGCGTTAGTATTCCTACACTGAGCATTGGGAACTTCGAGTGCTTTGAGCATGGGCTCGACTTGATTAAAATCACTGCGCAATTTTCAAACCAATACCCCGTACCATTTCTCGTTTGGGCATTGGTGCTTGGCAGGACCCAAGGATCACGCGTACGTGAAATAGTGGGACAATTCTAACTGCAAACTCTGGCAGGCGACCAATCTTTGAGTTCTAAAAGTTCAAGCCATGTTAGAGGGGTGGATAGGAAGCGTCGCACTGGACTACATGGTGATTGCTCCTTGCCCTCGAAAGAGGAAATCTCTTCGGTCCAATCCACACAGAAGTCGAAGTTTGATCTCAATGTCACGACCCGCCGAACAATCAACGCTTCTTCCCAAATCTTAAATCGTAACTCAATAGGTAATCATGGAACTTGAAAGAACTGAGAGATCGCTTCGACTGTCGTAGGATGAGATTGACCTAGTTTGACATCGAGGGAAGAGGTTGATGGGCGTGCTTCCATAGTTTCGATCTTGGGACTGGTTGTGGGTCAGATTCTGGATTAGGAGTGATCAAGACGAGCCTTGCTTTAGGGGAAGTAATTCACATTCTGCGGTGAACTACCTTAATCAACTTGCTAGTTTGGAGGCTTGAATTTACTTTGGGTGGTGGGTGTTGCCAGCAGAAAGCTGTGGCTTGAGAGTTTGTGAGTTGAACTGTTTAGACCTGTATTTCAACAAAGGTTTGGCTCAAAGAAGTTGCTGACCTGTCTAGGTGGTGATTCATTCTGTATGAGTCGCGAAAGAGATAAGAGGTAGGGATTCATGAACCGAGGTTTGGTGGCGTGCTCCCGATTGGCCCAGGATGTTTTTGATAATCACTGACCAGCCTTTGCATTTGAAAATATCTACTAATTGACGCGACTTTTTATAATTCACTCCAAATATGTGGATTTCGATGGTCTTCACGACTCCCACAAGTTGTCGGAGATCTCATAAATTGGCCTAGCCCCCGTTTGGTTTGGCGACCCCCGCTCTCACAGGCCCCAATATCCCAGGTCCTCTAATTAATAAAGGGCGACAGAAGGATTTCCGTCAGTAGAAAGGAGAATTGTTTGCTATGTCAAATATAAATAAGCTTTTGTACCCAGAGTGCACTCGATCTCACTCGTGTATGTTGTAGACTCTTAGATTAGGACATCCTTTGAATCTGAATCTTACATTTACTTAAAGACAACACGTTTCGGCTGCTGCCTCGGTCGTACTCAATCAAAGCCCTCTTTGGAATAACTTTCATCTGCGATTTCATCGAACGCGTCTAATACGCTGATTATATGCACATGGAGATCCGCGGAACTTGAGATATTTGCAATTTCAAAGAAATATCCTAAATGAAACATTGGCAATCAAGAATAGCCATGTTTTTCGGCCTCACTCTTCACCCGTCCAGCAATCTCCCCGATAATTTCCATTTCACCCATGACAGAATCTATAACCTCGCCCAATTTCTCCAGGAAGTCGCCATTTTTCGCCAAGATCTTTGCCTCCGACCCGCGCAATACCTCGATATTATTACCAATTTGTTCAAGAATGTCCCTGACCTCGTTGTTAAGAGTATCCACAGTCTCCATAGCGAGCTCGAAGAGTGCTCTTTGTAGACGGGAGCGGATTGCTGTGAACAAAGTGGGATTTCTAGTCGATCCAATTGCTTCGCGTAAGCGGCTCAGACGTCTTGCATTAACGCCGGATCCTGTTAAATGATCAGCAATCAAATAATTGAGCTTTAGGTGTTTAGCCGTACCACTGTCCATGCTGCACTCTCGATAGGCTGGGCGCATCTCTTCAAATATGTATGAACTTCGGTGATTTTGAGTCGCATCACGCTTGATTGAGCTATGATAGACGAGTATTAGCAAGGCGACGAAGGTTACGTGATCTGGGAAAGACTACTTACTCTAATTTGGTTGTAGCGTTCTTTTCTGCCTCTGCAAATGTATACTTAATGGAATCAACCTTTGTTACAAGTGCCTCCGCAAATAGGGGTGCCCCGTGAAAGTCTAGAACGGATGTTAACGTCATTGGCAAGAGACGAGACGTTCATAAGTAAGTACGGGCGAAAATACCTTTGACTTGTGAGATTAGGCCATCCAGAGACTTCAAAATCGTATTTTGAAGCTCATTTAAAGTAGCTTCCAACCTTTCGGCATGGCCATCCCACCATGAAGCCATAGTATCAACCATCGCTTCAATGAGCTCTAAATTCCATTCCGTGTATTCAACTTTGGCACTTCCCCATGACCCGTAGCTGCGACAGAAACCGGCAATCTGAGCTTCAAGTATGTAAGCAAGGAAGACCTTCCAGGAGACTTTGCTACTTACTATGATGATACTAAAGAAGTCAGTGTGTACTACAACATCATGGAATATGATTACTCACAGTTCCCCACATACTAGACACCTTTATAGCATCTTGCGTCCATTTGCCAAGATTTGCAGCTAGAGAATATACATCAGTAACCTCCTTATAATGCGGGAATACACGCTGGAACGAACTCATAGGCTGAATCATGATGTCCCTTGAGATTCCCTTTTGAGTCTCTCCAGTAGCGGAGACAGATTCTGAAGCTGCCTGTACAAGTTAATTTGGAGAAATTAATAGGTGGAAGTAGTTAGGGCTGTCAAGAAGTCCTGCCCATACCCGAGTAATGCATAAAAGATCTCCAAACAATAAAAATAACTTAAGAAACAAAGTATACATTTTTGATAGTCGATCTTGAAGCTGGCCTCATACACAACAACTATCAAAGGTTCTTTCAGTAAACAGGAAACATAGGTCATACCTTTTGAAGATCATTTTGCAGCGTTTCCAACATTCGCTGAACTGTAGCATCATTTGGCATGGTCTCTTCAGACCCACCTGCTAGCCATAGTTGAACCCGTTGCACCAAGGCCTTGAGGCTCACAGTTAAGAAGTGATGTGCGATCCTAAACTGAGCCTGCGCCGGAATCTTGTGGCAGTGACTTCTCAGTGCCGGAACACCGCTGCCCCTAATCGGCAAGTCATGGACTTTGACGCGTCGGCGGTTTTTCTTGTACGTCTTATTGGAGACACAGAATACTGAAAGAGGGCGATTGTTGAACAATTTCGCGTGGTTACTACGGACCAGTTTCTCGATGTAGTCGTTGCGAGCCGTCATATATAAGTAGTCCAACCTATCATAATACGTCAGCAGAACGTTTTGCATGGCATAAACTACTTACTCATCTTGAGCATCATCTCTTTGGCGAAGGGCGCCTGCCCTGGCATCATCCGCTTCAGCTTCTTCGATTGTCCTCTCGAGCAGTTTGACTCTTGCGGCATTTGCTCCTCTGCTATCTGCAAAGAATTTCTTTCTGATCTCATCGACATCCAAATCCTACAAGAGAATTAGAGCACGCTCCTACAGGTTGGCAGATATAAGGGAAGTACCTCAGATTTTGTGCAAACTAAGGCAATACCCTGTGATGGCCTTCCATTTTTCAAATTGCTTCCTAAACTTTTCTGCAAAATCATCTCCACATTCTTGTTCGTGCCAACCCGCGTTATATCCGCAACAACAAAGATTTCATCACAGCCATACATATATTCTTCCGCTGCCTTGACGCGGGCATTATTCGAATCATGAAAACCTATAGAGGTCAGTTCGCACAACATATGGAAGGGGAAGTTCCTCGTGCCTGGAAGATCTGCAAGAATAGCACCACTCTTAAGGACTTGGGAACTGAGAAAGAGCCTATGACTTGTTAGCATAATCACAATTCCAAGGAGGCTTCGTTACCGAATGACTTTGATGAAAGGCCAGAGATTTCCAGTCAAGAATTGCTGTGTCTTTCTGTTGCATTCATCCACAGTGTCAGCGCTTCCAAGCCACCCACTCTCATTTGAGTCCCCAGGCCATTCTAGCGCGTTGGTCCACAATTTAAGCTGCTGTTGGATCCTCTCTTCAGCCCCAGCACTGTTGTCTTGCAAATATTTCTCAGTCAACTCTCTCTTGGACCCAAAGGCAGCTTTCAGAGTATCCCATGCGAGTTTCGACTGATCTTCCAACCGTTTCTGCTCATCCGCCGTCATGCCTTTGTCGTCAAGGTCGGAGAGGTGGAAGCAACGGTAGCTCCAAAGTAGTTCACGTAGTTGCTCTTCAATCTCGTTATCTGTCATACGATCAATTTCGATTGTGTATTTGGCTGTATGTCCAGGCTTTCGAAGTCGATACTCGGTGACTACGCTTGTACAGGCGGCACCAAGACCAGCCTAGTTCATCAGCTTTTGAATCCTTTTCGTGACAAGCGGTGGAATATTACCGTATGTGCAAGATCAGCTTCATCGAGGAGAGAATTAATCAGACTGCTCTTTCCTACATGCATACGATTAGTCAATCATATCGAGAGCTTCTCCCGCTACATACCAACGCCAGAGTCTCCCACAATGCCAATTGTACACACAGAGGGCGCATCGAATTGCCGAAGTTCATTTGCTGTTTGAATCATGCTAAAGACCTGTGAGTCCCGGTCTCGAGCCAATTCGCAAGTTTCAAGTATGCTTGCAATTCGCCGAGCAACAAATTTTCCATTTTGGAGAGCCTTCTGAAACTCCGCATTGAAATATGGCTCATCTGGTGGCGTCTCATCGTTGATGTTGTATTTCCCCGGCTTTGACGACTGATTGACCACCGCCGGCTGGGCAGGCGCACTCGATGCTCTGACTTTAGTGACTTGAGGCGATACGATGTTTCCAGAAGTCTGTAGGGCTGACGACTGCGAAACCCCTAGGCCAGCTACCAAAGTTATATTTCCTGCGTTATTTGTTCTAGTGGCTTGTCCCGTTCGACTGCCTGGTTCTGGTGTGGTATTGTGAAGATTGCGGAATGTGAAAGTAGATGGAGCTTCCTCTTGGCCAAACCGGTATACCCGCGAATCGTCAGGAGGGCTAAGGTTCACTTGCTTGAGCGTATCAAGGACATTATCGTATGTGTTGGAGGAAGACAGCATTCTCGGGGTCGTAATATCTGGAAGTTCAAACAAGTCAGGTCCTGGAGACTCGATAGAAGGAATAAGAACATCTTCGGGTCGAGAATCTTGCGAGGATGCCGCCATCATAGGTGAGAATCTCGTAGAAGATTGAGGGGTAAGCACTGGGTTACCAGTACTTTCCACTGAGGGCGAATCCGTTCGAGGGTGGACTTGGTCGTCGTAATTCATGGTTCCAAACTTCGATGCGACTTGTCCAGTTCGATATAATGATGAAAGAAGAAAGATTGGGAAGTAAGAGAGGGTTTTGTTGGTGTCTGTGATACCAACATCAAATAAGAGCAGGCAATAAAGCATATATACCAACCAAACGCAACGATAGCCGGCTCCCCCGTTGGCTGAGAAAGTTGTGTAACCCACAACTCCACCAAAATCAAAGGCAACAAGTCGCTTAGTCTTCAAATACTTTAGCTGGTAACTTTTCAGGAAGGTAACTTTACTGTCAAACTAAGGGGCTAAGGGGCTGCATAAGTGATAACTGCTAAATGATCGCTATGAGACAGTGACAGACTATAACCGCAGCACAACCCCACCCATCGCCTGATGGGCCAAGGAGATTCAATGCCTACCCGCCCAAGCGGGGAATCTCGTTTCGACAACGCGGCAGACCCACTATGTCGGAGAACCCTTCAACAACTTCTGCGTCAGTATACGAGATGCGTCCAAACGCATTTGCGGCCATCAAATTCTGATGCTCGTCTTTCCATACTCCTGCCTACCTACCCCTTGATCGCTCCTTACTCCTGAACATCTAATAGCCTGGATGGAAATCTGCCACGTGCGAATTCCCAACAAAGCGAACAATCTTAGACAACCAGACGCATTTGCGTTCTTGATACTCGTCTATAATTTCACTCATACAGATTGTGTCATGAGTCCAGCAAACGTACCCGGGAAGATATCTGTCCATACTCTCAGCGTTCAGTCGCCATCTGTTGCCTTGACTTAGTTTTCGCCTAAACAGGTAAGGAAATGCCACCTTTAGACCGCAAACCATATTCTTCAATAACGCACACCCAAATCGCTCATTCTGCAGTAGGGGCCAATGACAAAGAAATGACGTCTCATCACCACCCGACCTCGCTTTATGTCACGTAAGACCCCTTTCTGGTACAGTCAACGTGGCCATTATGCCGGTTCCTTCTTCTCTAAGTTCAAAAATTGTCCATGGTATCTTAAGAGTTATTTCCGTCATTTTATTTGTCAATTTGAGTTCTGGGAGTCTGAAGGAGGAAACAAATTTTTCTTCCGTTGAAATAAGGTGACGGAAAAACAGGACTCTCCTCTCTTTCCATTGCGGATCTCCTTCTTGCCGCTGCACCATGATTCTTAAATCTTCTGGTAGCCTCTGTCCAGCTCTCTTTAGCTCAGCTCTCTTAGAGTAAGCGTCTTGATACGCTGAGCGGAGCAGTTCTAAGTGTCGAGCCCACTCAAACGATATCGATTCCGCTGTCACTGGGCCAAGCAGCCCAGCACAACCTGGCATGAAGTAGGTTTTCGTGTAATTAGGCTGCGAGTTTCTAACTTCCAGAATTATAGAATAGGATTAAGGTATCGGAAGTTGTGTAAGACTGCACTAGATCCTGCGCATCATATCCCCCGCATTTGGTCAGCTGAGTTTTAACAATCATGAGTTAACAAGAGCTTTCATTCTACCCGAATTATGTCCTCTCTCAAAGTGTTCTAAGATTCCCTATTGAGTCTTTGCTTTCCTACGTATCCTATGATCTTACCTCATTTGGTGAACTTGCTAGGATAACAAACTCAAATACTATTATTATTGACCTTCTTTCACCACTTGACATTAATATATCATATATACACTAATTTCTTACATAAGACTATAAATTTATTAAAAATTTAATATTAAAACTATTCTAAAACCCTTTAGTCTTTCGCTATATACTTAACATATTGGCCACTTATTACTTATAACATAATAATAATATTCTTCTAATAATATCTTTAATCCTAATCACATACAATACCAACTCTCATTCTTAATACTAATCATGTACAATATCAACTCCCACCCTCAATCCTAATCACATATTGCGATCCGCCCACGACCCTTCCCTTCACCTTCTGTAGAGCATGAAAGTAATACGTACTACCCAAATTCAGAACACCATTATTCTCTAGCAAGAAGATCGCTGCAGCGGAGCCATATGCCGCCAAGTTGACTTTTGAGATTGTTACGGTTGCGGAAGGGAGCGCTGTATAGACGGTAGGAACGAACTGGCCAAAAAATACAGCACAAGAGCCGCAGTCGTGGGGGTGCTTGCGATGGCGGCGCCGGGGGCAAGAACAGCCGCTTTGGCAGGGGTGACATCCTTGGTCCCGATCACAACTCCCTTCGAGATGCTTTTTGTGGTCATGACCGCCATGCCCTCCATCGTACCGATACCTGTGTCTCTGCCCGTGGTTGCTTCCATCAGGGCAATCACACTTACAGCCGCCCAGCTTACCCAAACCCTGCGTCCCACCAGTATCAACAACGCCAGACAACGAGCCACCCAAGGAGCCCTTCGTATCGAGCTTCGTCAGTGCAAATATGAATGACAATTGCAGGGGCAAGCCACTGAGGTCGAAGACCAAGTCCACAACTCTGACTTCCCTGTCCGCGTTATGAAACTCGATATACTCCCAGAACGGCCGTCCATCAGCAGTCAGACCTGCTTGAATTCCACCGCCCCCAGTTTGATTGCTCGCCAACCTCGGTCCTACATGCACGTTCTTCTGCCCTACCTGTTTATTACGTGGGGTCTCCTTGTCGAGATCTAGGTCCATCCCATTGACGGGACTACCAGAGCAGTGCACGAAGACCGCGATGCAGTAATGGCCTGGATCACCGGTTTCCAGTGTTGGAACAGTCCAAGGCCACGACACGACTTTGGGGTTGGACGACACGATCCCATCTACCCGTTGCGGCGGCCCAACGAGCTTCCAGGGACTGTCGGACGGCATTGTTAGAATGATCTGCCCGCCGGGGTGGAACTGGTCCCAGAATTGGAAATTGTTCTTCAGTGAAGCGCTCGCGCCTAGGCTAGGAAGACCAGCCCCAGCGTTGGCGTACAACGCGAGCACGTGAACGTTGTTTGCAGGGCTTAGGCCTCGGTTTCGTACTTGTACGTGGACCAAAGCGTTGTTTGTAGAAGGGAGTGCATCGCTGTGATCTTTGAGCTCATCAAAGAGAACGTGAGATAGCGGGAGGCTCCCTTCGGGGTCGGTCTGGAAGAATGGGGCTATGGAAGCGCCGTCGCCAGGCTGCTGGGCATCAACTTTAATGTCTGCGCACATATAGTGATAGAGTGTTTTTCCAGAATTTGTTGAGTCGTATGGGTAGGGGGCTCCATCAGGTGAGATGGGAAGCCGGCCAATGTCGAGGATGTTGTCTCGCATGTAAAGGCCTAGCGCTGTGTCGGCGGCTCCTTTTGTGGCATCCATTTCCCACATGCCGCGAACTCCACTTGCTGCCCGTAGAAGAACTTTGGGTGATGAGACACTCCCAATATTTCCAACCCACAAGTCGGAAACTCGCCCTCCCGGAAGGCCGTCGCTGATGTCTAACCAGTCCACAGCAGTACCAACTCCGTTACTCGAGATAAGCTTGTAGACGTGTGTCCCCCAAGGAGCATATAGGATACCTGACTGGACGGGATCTGTAACTAATTTGCTGAAGCCAGTAGTACCTGGTAGATTGGTGCATTGAATTCCCGTCCATTTTGTCCCTGATATGAGGAATAGCGGCGTAGAATATGATAATCCATCACTATTAACGGTGACTGTATTGGTCAGTAGGACGAACGTGTTTTCAACTGCATCCATGGAGATTGAGACGATGTTCAAGCCAGATGGTTTGGAGCTTGTGATCTCCATCCATGACGGCGAAGTAGCGGTTCCATTGCTAGTGACGAAAAGTCCCTGATTTGAAGTTGCTGCTACGAGTTTATTCGCGTTCCCTCTGCTGGCCGCCACGACAGTGAACGTAAATTGGTGGAAGCTTTCCTGGTCTGTTAGGATAGTTACATATGGAGACTGATCAATGCGTGCAACACATCTGATAGGAACTGTAACATTCGCATAGGGTCCATGGTTCTTGGTAAAGGTTGCAGTGAAAGTCGTTGCGGTGATAGCAGATACAATCACTGTTTCCTCGCCATCGATGTTTAGATCTATGCCCACTACAATGTCTGTCATTGCATCCGGGGTGACTTCTCGCACCCCAGATGAGAATGCAGCGACAATCGTGGTGAGCGAGTGAGCAAGACCGCCGGTGATACAAGTGCTCTGAGCATCAGTAACAAAATTGCTCGTCCCTTGAATAGCGCTTGCGTTCGGCAGAGTCACGTTAATAAATGGAGCCTGAGACCCATCGTCGATTGCAAGTTTGACGAATGAGTCTAAATTATTCCAAACCTGAGGTCCCACCACATCAGCTGATACCAAGGCAGAAATTATTAGCGGAAATAGAAGACATACTTTAACGCCATTAGGACCATGCCCAACTGCAACAGATCCAGCATCCGAATAAATTAAACCACGCCACAAAAGAGCACCTTGCCCACCGTGAACGCCGTTATACTGACAGCAGACGTAGCCCAAGGCCCCAATTGTTGCATCGCTATCGTACCGGTTCACTGCGGTGGCCTGCTTCCCATGTCCATAGGCTTGAGAGGCAACTGAGTTCGGGTTGTACACTTGCGTCGTATCGTAGTCTATAAATCGGGGAGGAAAGTAAAGCGTCGTATTGGGATCGGCAAGTGAGTTAGACACCACCAAACCACCAGCACCTCCCACGTAGAGTACTGGAATTACGCCAGGTGGGAAAGTGTCGGGAGAAAAGGCAATGACATCAGGGTTAAATACATAGGAACCCGGAACAGAGGTAATACCACTATCCACGGAGCGAGTGACTTCGTCGCCCCCGAAGAAAAGTATATCGTGAGAGCCATCTCCGGGAGAATTAGGGGCAACGGCAAGCAGAACGGGCGGTGGTAGAGACGAATTTATAGCAGTCCAAGGTCCTGCAGCATTCGAGGCGGTGTATAATGAAGATGTTCCTCCATTCTTCGCGAACCATAGATAAGGCCTCGGTGTTACTTGACAGGTTCTAACCGTCATGTTATCAAACTTGTCCGTCGATGGTAGGCCCGAGCCTGGGGTAGTTATTATGTTAGTCCAGCTGGCGGCGCTGGTGGGATCCGTAGAATGGAAAATGCCTGTTCCTGGAATACATGCATAAAAGTCTGCGGCTGAACCGTCCGTTGGGAATCGAGCCACGAAATCCGAAACGTTTCCAGGCAGGACTTGAGTAAAGGAGGCTGCATTGTCTGATGAGCGCCAAATTCCATTAGCACATGCGGCATAGACGATAGTGGTGTTTAGAATCGAAGCATTTCGTGGGTCGACGATGATTTTCAAGACTTCGCTTCCAATTGCGATTGGCGAATTCCAATTGTCACCCTTGGTGCTTGAGGTGTAGATACGCTGCGAGTCCCACTCTCCCATGTAAATATTTGTGGTAAAGAGAGGATGAACTGCAATACAGTTTGGCGTTACTGTGGAATCGCTCTGTTGCAGAACATCGACGATTGGTTTCCACAGATTCCCGTCATCGTCCGTGCGGAAGGCAGAGCGCCCATTGCCAGTGTTCTCCACAGTATAGAGAGTACCTGAGTCAGTGGGGTCAATCGCGACACTTGCAACAAGGGCCTGGTTTTGGCCTTCCCCTCGCCGTGAAAGTCGCAAGAAGTTTCGGTCTTCAGGGACAAAGACAAAGTCTGG
Source organism: Gamarada debralockiae (assembly GCA_002803225.1). Classification (NCBI taxonomy): domain Eukaryota; kingdom Fungi; phylum Ascomycota; class Leotiomycetes; order Helotiales; family Hyphodiscaceae; genus Gamarada; species Gamarada debralockiae. The sequence continues at coordinate 20,416 of NXFV01001750.1, forward strand.
CCCGATAGGAATCCACTTCACCATTGTGATTTTACCATATAGGCTAACAGAAACAAGGGGGTTGTTTTTGGCGGGAAAACTTTACATCTGTAGAGAATGAATTGCGAACATCAGCATTAGGGAAAATGGGTAAAAGAACGGTTTTATGAACAAGAGATGGCATGTTGGTTCAACAGAATTAAACAGTCACGGCTGACTGGATGGCTTTTGGCCTCGTACATAAAGGTGGGAAGATTTATGGTAGAGGAAATTGCCACCAACGAATGGAATGCTCTGAGAAGACATCCGACAAAACAAAAGGTGGGTGCAAAGGTTTTTGGATGCTGGCTGATGGCGGGAAGAGCATGTCAGATGATTTCGAGATCAACAAACGAGGAGTTGAAACTAGTCTAAAAATAGAATAGAAGTGGCTAGGAGAGGTCACAGCGTCTTGCCGAAGGCTTGCATTGAAGTGGTTGTGAATCAACCAGGATTGGATCGGCTGATTAGCTTTATCCAAACAATGGTTGGTTAGAAACTAGGGGACTTGAGTGACCTTAATCATTAAGAGCCTTCGTCATCTCGTACCTTCATAGACCTGCCAACAGCTATTTCCTGACTTCCTTTGCTCGTTCTATTCCAATAACAGTGAGGAATCTCCTACGATGTTTCAAGTTGAAGAGGCCTTGGAGCAGTATAGTATCGTTTGCGAGATTCGCAGTGACAACTGTAGATTTCTTTGTGACGGTCGAATCGTTGAGAAAGGGGCTGTGATCTCGGAGCAAGGTGTCGCGAATTGATTCCTCTTAATAAGAGAGGGCCTAGTGTGGGTGAGATGAGACGAAGTAGGTTGGAACCCCCTTCTGCCCTGCTGAGCTGTTGCGGATGCGGATTACTCGACCGGGGAGGTTCAAGACGGCATATGAACAGATTTTGAGCTTGAGTTCGGTAGGCAGAGTAGCGGAGGAGGGGATGAGTTGGGATTTATTTCACTCCTCATCTCTTGCACATAGGGCCATCTCCTCCGTGAATATTTGAACGGTGTTGAAAGGATTCTCCTTGTTTTGACTGAGCGCCATTATCGGATGACAGATATTGATTTCGAAAATTTGGGGATTTGCAAAGAATAATACTGAAATGATTTCGTTACGGATTCAAATAAGAATGTCCAAAGACAGACCCCAACTCCATTCGCGCTTCAATCATGCCATTATTCCCGCTCAAATGAAATCTAGAAACAACTAGCTAAGACGGGATGGTAGGGTCAAAACTATAGAACAAGTGGCGTTTCTGTTCCAGCCTTTCGAGCTCCTGGGAGACTGAGAAATCCCTCTTCACTTCGAAGTGAAAGAGCAACAAGAAGAGCAACTGCATTGAAAGAGGTTTACTAAGGATACATAAAAGTTATATGGAGTAATAACATAGGAATAGTGCGACAAGGACCTGACCAGTCACGAAACTGGGGAATCAGGGGCTAAGATCGCTTAAGCCATAAGCGTACCTCGTTTAGCTCTTCAGGGGCTCGTGGGGGATATAGCCGTTAGCCTTGAACGAAAGAAAAACATGATTGTTAATTACCTGTTTCAAGTAAGAGCATCGTTTTCCTCCAAATTCTAAGTTGAAGAGCATATCCTGCTAGGCGTGGTTTGACGGCCTCTGACACGTGATAACTCTCTCCATACTCCTCAATGAATGAAAGTGTTGTCTCCTCATCAATGTTTGCAATCGCTTTCACAATAAAGGCTTACTTTGCAAAAGAAGACCATTCGGGACCTGAAGCTGTACTGTGAAAGTAGGAAATATTTGCAGATCTCGCAAAACTGGATGGAATGACAGTATGACCTTGATGCCTGGGAGTCAAATGCTAGCTTGCTCTTTTGAAAACCTCTCTATTTGCCAGATCTATTTTACAACAGTGCAGATCGGTGGGTAGAAGATTCATATAAATTTCTTCGTCTGCCACAGTCCCACAGGGCTCCCAAACATGCAATCCGTTGAAGCGCTTTGGAGCCATCTTCCAACGCTTCTATCCCAATGTTTTTCGGTCTAAACGCCTTTTATCCCAAAACAACACCCCTGACACACCTCCCCTCCTCAATTTTCTAAACAATCCAAAACCACAACACCCTCAACAACAACCCCCTCCCTAACCATCCTATCCCTCACAAGCTTATCACCCACCATCCGGCCCGCCAACCAGGAATCAAACTTACTCTCCCTATCCTGTCCCTGAATACCTTGGAATCCCCACCAAGTAATACGCGCCTGCCTCAAAGCATCCATTTGCAGCAGATCATGCGTCCATTCCCACTCTCTCCATCTCGTTTCCTCCTCCTTCACCCTCCTCCCATTCTCCTCATTGGCTTCCCAGTCTCCGCTCTCCGCACTCTCAACATTCTCCGTGGCCGCAGATGCAGCAGCGGAAACGGGAAAAGAGGATGTCGAGCCGCTGGAACTCCAAACCGTAAGATCCAACGTCCTTAGATTGACGAGTTCGTCTTTTAGGAATCGACAAAGAGAAACCCATCTTGGATCGACTTCTTTGGAAGCAACATCGTCGCGGTTCTCCAAACAAGGAATCTCCAGTGCAACCCTGACACCTCTAACACACTTCCTCGCTTCTGTACTCCTATCACCCCAAAAAGCCTTCAGTGCCCCAAGATGGACCCCAAAATCCCAGAGAGCCTCAGAATTCCCATAAAGAACCGGTTCCGCTTCCTCCCTCACTTGCCTCGACACTCTCAAAATCTCGGGATAGATGCTCGGCTCCGGAAAAGAAGTTCGGAAATTTGTGTTGAGGATTTTGTAGGTGGTGAGGTTGTAAGGGGCTTTGGTGCTAAACGGATAGAATGATTGGGCGGAATAAGCGGGGATGGAGGATGTGTTGTAGAAGTAGCCGTTGTGTGGGAGTTGGGTTACTATTGTGTGGTGGCGGGGCGGGAGAAGATATCCGTATATCTTAAGTCGCAACTCGAGAGGTAGGGACATGAGCGGGAAGAAGGATTCTTCTGGCTTTGAGCCGGAGGAGAGGAGGTCGACATCACGTGACGAGGATTTCGCGATAGGGCTGATTTCCGGGCTTTCCTGATCGTCGGCGGACATGGCTGCAGGGTGTTCTAGCGTGTCTTCTTCAGAAATTCCTAAACTTTCTTTGTTCCTCAACGTTTCGAATTTTTCGAACCCAGATTCGAACTCGGAATCTAGTGAAGGAGTTGAAGGCGAGGAGGGTGACTCAGGATATAAGACGTTAACCTCAATACTCCTACAGTTCGTCTGACAAAGACGAGTCCCCTTATGTTCCCAAAAAATATTCAGCGATAAGAATCCGGATGGTTCAGGCTTAGTATGGCGCTGAAGTTGGCCTACGGCCAGTTGATCTGGGCGTTGCGCTGCCTGCATGACCGACACTGAAGTCCGTCGTCACTATTTTTCTTTTGCTGACAATAGACCGGTGACGTTCTTCGGCGATATGACTTGATGACTAAATTATTTTTTTGTGCTGGGTTGACGCCTTGTTAATTTGTTGAGAGGCGGATATTTGGGAAGTGATTTTAGGGGGGTGAGTATGCCTGGGGAGGTGAGTGGTGGTGGCTGAATGCTGATCAGGATACCGAAGTTTGATCACAAATCTTTCAGAATGCCATATTGAGAAAATGCATAAATGTAATCAGAAATTATCGAGGAACAAAGCCTTCTTATTAACGCCTAGTTCCCTGTAACAAAACGCCGGCTATGTCTGAATGTTCCGCGTCTGACATGATTTTTAAGGAGGCAATTGCGGTGAATTTTCAGCCAAATCACCTCATACTCCCATGAACTGAGACTCGTGCAATGAGAGGTGCCTCACATCGCACGTCCTGGATAAATGCAGATGCAGATTCTTGGCTGCCGTGCGGCTGAGACTGCTTGAATGAGATGACTGTATTCGTAGAAAACATCAAATCAAATCTTCGCAAATCCAATATAATCTTGTGCGTGTGTAACGCTGACGCCGCATCCCCAGACGTTTACCGTGGCTAGACCTTCTGGACCACCTGCCCCCTGATAATCTTGTGCGTGTGTAGCCGCATCCCCAGACGCTTTACTGTGGCTAGACCTTCTGGACCATAAAGATATCTGAGGGGGCGCCGGGTGGCGGATCAGCCGATGACCCCGCTATTGCCGTAATCGGCCGCAGATATCACCCCAACAAAACCGGCCGCGACGCTGCGCACGATACTCCCAACGCGACCCTGCATCGTACGGCCCTAAGTCTTCAGATAATTCATCCTTATATAGAGGCAGCTTATGCATTCGAGTTTCAGGCGATTTGGCCTAGGATTGCGTGCGTGGCGTAGCCCGAAAGGGTTGGCGGGCGCGCGTACGCTAAAGAGCCCTAAAAATATAGTGAGGCGAGCCTGTACTACAGCGTACGTATAGCGTAGTATAGCGTATACAGCGTACGCTATGTACTTCCTATACTCTTGAGCTGCGCTAGTCACAATATAGTATATATATCATATAAAAGCAAGCCAAATGATTGATTTCTATACTAATTTCTATACTAATCTTACGCCTTCTTCCGCGCGTCCTTAATCCCCTTAATGACCTTGTCAAGGGAGGCCTTCGTCCGCACGCGCTCTTGCTCCATAGCCTCTACGACTACCTTAATCGCCTTTGGATCACTAAGGCCATTCTTCTTAACCCTAGCCATGATCTCATCAATAATAACCTTCCGCATCGAGTAGTACTGACGCTCTGACGGAGCGCGCCAGCGGCTGCCGTACATGCTATCGAGCGCCGCGACAGAGGGGAGGCCGCCTAGGCCAATTGTCCACTCCCTCCATAGGCCTGGGATTGTGACAATATCGCGCGAGAGCTTATACAAGGGCACAGCTGCTGTGGCAGTGGCAGCGCCCGGCGCGGCTCGAGCCAGTGGAGCAGGGCCGCCCAGGTCGACTACAGCAGGCTGGCGGCACCGTGCCAGGCCTAGCGGGGAGGGAGGGGTCTGCTGGCGCAGCTGGCGTAGCTGGCCTGTAGCTAGATCATAGCCCTGGGGGAGCATCCGACTCCTGCCAGGCGTGAACATCAGGCTGAAGGAGCCTGTGAGGAAGTCGTCCAGCTTCCCAGAGAGCTTGTCTAGGGAGCTTTGTACTTGGCCTAGGCCAGTTGCATGCGCAGCCAGGCCAG
>NXFV01001751.1:0-15948 GCA_002803225.1 Gamarada debralockiae
CAATCGTAGCTTTTATAAGGAGTATTAGCGTGTGTATGCCTAGGGGCTTGATGTAAGAGTATCACAGGCGTACAGACTAGGTTAGGGGACGTTGACAGAGGGCGCGCGAGCGCGGCGCGCTATCGCCGCCCTCATAATATCACGCCTAGCGCCGTCATCGAACCATAATCTCTGCGAAATGAGCCCCTGGTCCCGAGGGCTTGGCGGTCACGGGGCTCGTGCGTCTGGGTGGGAAATTGGATGATTTCCCAGGACCGGATGACGCTAAGCGAGGTCATCGGTGACGCCCCGACCTTAGATACCATCTGCCCCCTGAGATACTCCGCAAATCCCTTCTCGATCGATGAAGAGAATGCGGCGAAGAAGGCCATGGCGTTTGAATGCGAGGGAGGACAGTGATGAATTTCCGAGGTGATTTCCAGATTGCGTATCCCTTTGATGGAGAGCAATTCCCAGACCCAATCGAGGGCTTCGTACCGAACGTCTGACAATGTCTGGAAGTCTGCCACGGTAAACTCTTTCAGCCCGTCCCAACCCAAGCTTGGTCGCCCCCCTTCCACAGTAAGCTTTAAGCTTTGCAATTGCATCTTTTCTCTCATAAACTCGCAGAGATTGCTCCATTCGCAACGATCGTAGTCGCGGCTGTACACAGAACCTTGTTTGACCAAACACATATTGTGTATCAGCGGTCGGGTTTGGATCGTCAAGTCGGAGAAGAATGGCACGATAGCCTCAACATCTCTATCGAAGCTAAAGGAATGACTTCCGTACAACAAGTGTGTAGTCTCCTCGTGAATCTTACGACTCACACCCATGATCGAAGTATGTATTTCTGCATCAGAGATGAGGCAGTATGTTGTAGAATGGCTTTGGCGCACGAGATCTCGCCCCAGAACGCGATAACTTGTTCGACGAGATTTTTCTCTCCTTTTATATTCATCGGGGGATCGATTTCGAATCTCGAGAGTCTTTTGGTTCTTATCGTCGAAGAGGAGGTCATATATTATCAAACGTATCTCGCTCGGGATGTTCATAAACGGGGATGGCTCCGAAGTAGACATCTTGAACTGAGGATTGCCGCGACCTCTCAATGATTCAGGCCTTTGTCGGTGAATGGGGAAGAAAGTTTCACGAAGCTTAGGCAAAGTCGCACTTTGTCTGCCAGCACAGAAGGAGGAGGGAGTTAGATAATGCGATTACCAGGTGGTTCCCATCAAGGTGTGTCTCTTACACGGCGCGAGCCGCGGTGATCGCAATTGGCGGATCCTACGTGACAGATCATCCATCAGCCAGCATGAGAAACAAAGAGAAAAGGTCAGCTCTGTGATAGGGGGAGAAATCATTTTTTGGTGGGGGGGTTGCACGATTCAGCCGTGGTAAGGAAAATACAAGAGTCGCGGTAAGTTAGGATGACGAGAGAATTGATGCAAGATTCAGTAGCCTGCTGATAAGAAAGCCAACGTGGCTCCGGCCATGCCATTCCGATGGAGTGGATAGCCTTGAAACCCCTTCAAAGATTTTGTTGATGAAACTGTAAATATCGAGTATCATGCCGCATACAAATTGCTTCTCCAGGAAATACAGTACAGTTTTCCAAAAAAGCAGGCCGAGATGGTATCCTTGATGGTTGCGAAACAATGCCTGCCCGTCACAGCTGTCAGACGATCAGAGTTCTTCAACATTCCCCTGCCCCCAAGAACGCCAAAGATGGGAGACCTGTAAGATAAATATAGAGCGAGCCACCCCTGGTCTTGTCTTGCGCAATCTTTGTTCTGAAACCTGGTGCTTTGAAGAGGAAAGTCCTCGAGAGTTCGAGTTCCGTGGGGAGGGAAGGCTGGGAGGTTGCGCTATGGTCTCTCTCGGCAACCATTCAAAAATTCCAGAAATTTTCCATCACCACACAACACCAACTGAAATGGCATCGCAATGCATCTTTCAAGATGGGATAATTCTAAATGGCATCTCTAGTCAGGCACTGGTCAGGTTATCAGCCGTTGTGAAAAGACCTAGTCCAGGAACGTCGAGTCGGGACTCGCGGATGCGCCGCATTAGTTCGCCAGCCTCCCATTTACAAGGCGAAACTCCAGCCTTTCCTCCAAATTCCCAACCTCCCACCACGAACTTTAGATCGGACAACTGCATATATTAAAATCTCTTCTATAGGCCCTGGTAAGTTTTCTCATTATCCTTTTTTCTCCATACGGGAATTTCTGAAGTATCACTCTCTCTTAATCCTCCTCCTCTAAGACCCCACAATGCGTCTCAACACCTCAAACTCGTCGCTCTTTGCTTTATCGTCACTCTTTTTATTATCCTCATCACTGCCTTTTGTCCCTCGAAAAGCGGTCTGGGTGGAGCCTCTCGTCAGAAGGGCAACTTATTCAGTTGTTGCGGTTGATGGGGGAGCTGCAGCAACATCCGCAGGCAGCTCTCTACAAACAGAGACAACGATAGTCGAAACAATTGTGCAGACGCAAGCACCTACAACGAAGACCGTCGTCGAGACTGATACCCTCCCACCGATCACCGACGTTATCATATCCACAAAGGTAGTCGAGGGTCCAGACACTACTCAGTCTGTGCTCGTTACTGTCACTCCGAGTCCAGTAACAGTCACAACGACTGGCTATTCAATTATCGATGTCAGCTCTCCCACTGTGACAATCGAGGTGCCAGAACCAATCACTACCGAATCAAGCCCAAGTCTATCAACTACTTCGACGGCAGAATCCTCGTCGAGCGGCGCAACAACTTCAACATCCTCTACGACTTCTCTCGGCGCTGCGTCCACCACGGCCTCATCCCCACCGAACTCTGCAGCTACCAGCGCGGCGATACCAACACCCTCGACTTCCTCGAGGCCATCCTCGAATACATCAATCGCCACTTCTGTCAGCAGCTCCTACTCGCTTCCCACTGCTTCCAGCAGTGAAAGCGTAGCCTTTTCGTCGACCTCATATACCTCTACCTTCACAGTCTCAACTGGGACTTCAATCTTGAGTTCCATGTCTACACCTTCAGCCTCGAACACCCCATACGATAACGGTGAATGGCATACCACATACCCTTCTTGGTCAAACTCGACCCGAACCGCAGCCCCATCCGTAGTGCAAACTACCTCCCTGCCAACGCTTGAGCCTAGCCCACCTATTAAGATTCTTGCCGACAGTGTACCGGGCATTAAATCTTGATGAATCGAAAACAAAGAAACCACCAACTGCTCTCTGTACAAGACAAGGGGCGATATAATGGAGGAGGAATTGGGAACGAAAGAAGAATTGCTCATGGAAGGAGCAGTAATTTGAATGAGTCATGTATAAATATACATTTTTGTGGGAGTTTGGAAAAGCGCACCAAGAGCTGGATAGCGCAGCATAACAATGGCGTTTGATGAAGCTTTGGATGAAAGTAATGTTCTAATGTGTGAAGAAATATAATAATGAAATTAGGCTGTCTTGAATTTGCCTGCTCTTCTCATGTGATACCAGACCTAGGTGGCCTTGCTAGTAGAGTTCATGCTAATAATTGACTCCAATCGACAAAGATCTTTGGTCTTAAGAAGCAATCAGATAGTTGTATACCTATTCTGTGATCTATAAACTATTCGATTCAAAACTTCATGATCAGGCAGACATATCTTGCACCCTCAAACTTTACCCGCCTTTTCACAGCCTCGCCTTAGATGACGAGTCGTTCATCCCGGCTGCCGTAGCGCAACGTTCCTCTGCCTCTCAACTCAAGAACAACTTTCGACAACGTCAATGACAGCTGCGTGAGCTTCACTGGCCTCCGTGCACGCATTCGAAACCGCACCTCGCCATGGCCACTCCTCCAGCTGTGGAAGATCAGGCCCGACTGCTGGACGATGCCATTACAGTAGTTAAGCAACAGACACATCTAATGCGCAAATGCTTGGAGACGCCAGGAAAGCTTATGGATGCTTTGAAATGCAGGTAAGATACCATATTACTTGTCTCTGGATTGATTGATAGAAAGGCGCAAGATGCGCAACCTTTTCAACATGATCTCGTGCTGACCGATCTGTCCGATTACAGCTCCACCTTGGTATCAGAGCTTCGAACAAGCAGTCTAGGACCCAAGCAATACTATGAGCTGTACATGGCAGTATTCGACGCATTACAACACCTATCCTCGTACCTCAAAGATTCGCATCCTGTCAATCACCTCGCCGATCTATACGAGCTTGTTCAGTATGCAGGAAACATCATACCTCGATTATACCTGATGATCACTGTTGGAACGGTGTACATGTCAATCGAAGATGCTCCAGTCAAGGAGATTATGAAGGATATGATGGAGATGAGCAGAGGTGTTCAACATCCTATACGAGGTCTCTTCTTGCGATTCTATCTTTCCGGACAAGCTCGAGACAACCTGCCAAAAGGGAACGGCGATGGCCCTGAAGGAAATCTGCAAGACTCCATAAGTTTCGTGTTGACCAACTTCGTGGAGATGAATAAGCTATGGGTGCGATTACAACATCAAGGACACTCGAGAGAACGAGAGCTGCGGACGCAAGAACGAAAGGAGCTTCAGTTGCTTGTGGGAAACAACCTTCATCGATTAAGCCAATTGGTGGATCTGGAAACATACAAGAACGTCATTTTACAGCCCCTATTGGAGCAAGTTGTACAATGTCGGGATGTGTTGGCCCAGGAATACCTTTTGGAAGTCATCACTCAAGTCTTCCCTGACGAATTCCACCTTCATACCCTCGACCAATTCCTGGCAGCAGTATCTCGACTCAATCCTCATGTCAATGTCAAGAATATCGTCATTGCGATGATGGATAGACTCTCTTCATATGCGGCAAGCGAATCGGATGCCACGCCTCCACATGATAAGCAGAAGATGGAGGAAGAGGCAATCACGAAGTTTCTCGAGAAAGTACGACTTAACCAAGAAAAGAAGCCGCAAGAACCTGCGCAGGCCCTTGCAGAACCCAATGGAGAGCATCCAGCCTCTGAAGCCAACGGAAGTGTCGAAGAACCGCCCAAGGAACCAGAACCAGAGTCAGAGCCTGGCAAAAGGCCCGAGGAATCAGAGGAAAGTTCAAAATCTGTCAACGGCACGGATGGAGCGTCCGACGAGAAGATGAGCAGAGGCATTCCGGAAAATATCAAGCTCTATGAAATCTTCTTTGAGCAGGTCATGAATTTGGTCAACGCTCAACATCTCCCCATCCAAGATACGACTGCGTTATTGGTCTCATTGGCCAACTTGGCACTTAAAATCTATCCTGATCGTCTGGATTATGTCGATCAGATCCTCGATTACGCAAACCAGAAAGTCAAGCAACATGCCAACAGTGCAGACTTACATTCACCAGAGTCACAAACCAACATCCTTAATCTCCTTTTGGCGCCTTTGAAGTCTTACGTTTCCTTGTTCACAGCCCTTTCTCTACCGACATATGTTCCTTTACTTCATTCACAAACCTATCCGACAAGAAGAGCCGTAGCTGGTGAAGTTGCACGCAACCTTCAACGGAACCAGACCAAGATCTCAACACTCCCTGCATTGGAGGGCGTCCTTGAGATTTTGAAGGTTCTCATCAAGGAAGGCACGCAACAGCCCGCTGGCTATCCAGGAGTCCAGCAACGAAAGGCTCTTGAGACGGACGAGACAGTTGAGGAGCAGGGCTGGTTGGCAAGGATAGTGCATCTTATTCATAGCGACGACAATGACACCCAGTATAAGCTCCTGCAAATGACCAGAAAAGCCTATGCAGAGGGCAACGAGCGTGTCAAATTCACAACTCCAGCACTGATTACATCAGCGATGAAGCTTGCAAGACGGTACAAGGCAAGAGAACACTACGACAACAATTGGGAGTCGCAGTCATCAGCACTCTACAAGTTCATGCACTCTTCGCTTTCGGCACTCTATACCCGAGTTAGTGGCTCCGCTGAGCTCTGTCTCCGTCTTTTTGTGGCATGTGGTCAAATCGCAGATCAAACTGGTGCCGAGGAAGTCAGCTACGAGTTCTTTGCTCAGGCATTCACGATCTATGAAGAAGCTATCAGTGATTCGAGAGCACAGTTCCAAGCAGTCTGTGTCATCGCAGGAGCATTGCACGAGACCAGGAACTTCAGCAAGGAGAACTACGATACTTTGATCACCAAATGTGCGCTTCATGGTAGCAAATTACTCAAGAAGCCCGATCAATGCCGAGCTGTGTATTTGGCAAGTCACCTCTGGTGGGCTGTGCCAATTACCGCGAAGGGTGAGACTGAGGAGACGAAGAATGTGAGAGTTCCTATTCCAAGATTCTTAGTTCTCTACTAATATGTGTAGCTTTACCGAGATGGAAAACGTGTTCTCGAATGCTTGCAACGTGCTCTTCGGGTTGCTGATGCTTGCATGGACACGGCCGTGTCGGTTGAACTTTTCGTTGAGATCCTCAATCGCTATGTCTACTACTTCGACCAACAGAATGAGGCTGTGGGTTCACCCAAGGGATCGAGTGATGATGCAGCAGCTAATCTCGACCAGGTCACCACAAAATACCTCAACGGCCTCATCGAACTCATCCACTCAAATCTCCAAACTAACCAAGAATCCGCAACAATCGAGATGCCCAAGCGCCATTTCCAACGCACGTTGGAGTCCATTCAGTCAAGAGAGTATGAGGGTGTGGTTACGACAGCAGCGAAGTAAGAAGGCGAACCGCCGTGACGGATTACGAGAATAGGAAGGAAGGGTTCGGGTCCCATTCGTTGTACGATGATTTTTGGAAGGAGGATTGGAGATTCTCACAAGGCTTGGCTGTATATTCAATGCCAGCGTGCGCATGGAGGGGATGGACAAGAGAGGCAGACAGTAAGGTCACTCACTCTGTAATCGGAGTGCGAGAGTGACTGGCTGCTGGGATTGTGTAATATTCAGACGAAGAATCAGACACCGTGAAGCATGATCATGTGACTATCCGATTAATCCGACAGGTGCTTGCATTTTGAGTATGGGTAATGGTGTATTAAGGGATTGCAACCAACAAATTAGAACTTAACTTACCAAAAGCTTTAGAGTTAGACAGGCGTTGTAAATTTCAGTATGGGTAGCCTTGGGAAAATTTGTTTCGTTCAGAAACGCTATTTCCCCAAAGTGTTTTACTCGGATCAGCTCCATCACCCGAGCCGAGACTTTGACGCGAAATCTGACCCTGACCCAAACCCAAGCCCCAACTTCAAACACTCCTTACCCATCATGAGGCTCCAATACCAGCTGGCCTGCTGAGCTCCATCTATATACTTCCAATCCCTTATTACCATTTACCAACCCAGCCTACCATCTCCCGATCCGCCTCCTGATCCCGTTGATTGCAAATCATCATGGCGGACGAGAAACCGAACAAATACGAAGCCCTCCCCATCCCGACCTACGAAGAAGCAATCGGGTCTTCCTCACGCACAAGCACACCGAACCCCTCCCGCTCAACAGACGAAGCTTCCCACCCCGCCGAACGAGAGGGATTACTCGGATACCTCGATCCCGGGGGAAGACTTCCCATCCCTACGCGGCGTGCAGGATATCGTCCTCCACCCACCGAAGAAAACTCCTCCGTACGAGACAGTTTAGAACAACATGATTCGTTTCTCGGACAAGATGGATATAGGGAAGGGAGGAGAGATAGTGCCAGTACGGAAGGTGAGGAGGTCAGACGGGAGATGGAAGAAATGGAGATCTCCGATCCGCCACGGGCACAATCTGCTTGGGGAAAGAGAATCTCGAGTCTTTCACAGAGTCTATCCAGTCTCAATCTTCCGTTTAAATGGAGGCCAAAACTCGCATGGCCTAGGATCGACGCGAATTTCTGTATCGTGCTGGGCCGCTGCTTTGCTGTGCTCCTCGTCATGGCCGTCGTATATCTGCTCTTCATGAGCGGGATATTCACAAGCAGCATGCAGAGGATGGCGGGGCAAATGTTCGATCCAGAGAGCGTGAGGGTCCATGTACAGAACGAAGTCGATGAGCGAAGGATTTATGAGCGGTTGAAGGAGGTTACGATGACGGATCATTTGGCGGGGACGGAGGGTGATTATGTGTTGGCACAGTATATAGAGGGGATTTTTGCGAGTGTGGGGTTGGAGGATGTGCATATGGAGGAATTCGGTGTTTACTTGAACTATCCTAAAGAGGGAGGCAGGAAAGTCGAAGTTCTTGGGGAGGACGGAGGAGTGAGTTGGAGTGCGAAGATTGATGAAGATCCTGTTTATGGAGACCCCCCCAGAGCGCAAACACCCGTTTTTCATGGTCATAGTAGGAGTGGTGATGTAGTGGGCCCGCTGATATATGCGAATTATGGATCAAGGGAGGATTTTAAGAGCCTTTATGACTCTGGTATTGAGACGAAGGGTGCGATTGCGTTGGTTAGGTATTATGGGAGCCAAGGGGATAGGGCTTTGAAGGTTAAAGCTGCGGAGTTGGCGGGGTTTGCGGGATGCATTATTTATAGTGATCCGGCGGATGACGGGTTTACGAAGGGAGAAGTTGCACCAAAGGGGAGGTATATGCCAGAAGGTGGGGTGCAGAGAGGTGCGGTTAGCTTGATGAGTTGGGTTGTGGGGGATGTTCTTACGCCTGGGTGGGCGAGTACAAAGGGTGCGAAGAGGATTTCGAAGGACAATAATCCTGGTCTTGTCAACATTCCCAGCTTGCCATTATCTTGGGGAGACGCTCAGCATCTGTTGCAGGCTATTCAAGGGTTTGGGCAGCCTACTCCAGAGTGGAAAGGGGCTGTTCCCAACGTCGAATATTGGTCTGGAAACCTCTCTTCGCCCAAGGTTCACCTGGTCAATGACCAAGACGAAGCTGAGCAACAATCCATCTGGAATGTCATGGGCAAAATCACTGGTATTGAGCAGAAGGAAAAGTCAATTATCATTGGCAACCACCGGGATGCTTGGGTCTATGGAGCTACGGACCCAGGATCCGGCACAGCAGTCATGCTGGAAGTCGCCAGCATTTTTGGCGATCTCGTTGCACGGGGCTGGAGACCTCTGCGTACCATCGAATTCGCGTCATGGGATGGCGAGGAGTACAATCTCATTGGTTCTACGGAATACGTCGAAGCCAATATGGACCGACTACGGACAGACGCATTTGCTTACCTGAATGTCGATGTAGCAGTCGGTGGCCAGGAATTCAAGGCAGCAGGAAATCCCGTTTTCAAGAAAGCTCTTCTTCGAGTCCTTGACCGAACATCAGATCCCAATCAAAACATGACATTGCGAGAGCTCTGGGATCGCCGAGGAGGAAAACTTGACGGCTTAGGTGCTGGAAGTGACTATGTCGCATTCCAGGACATGGCCGGAACCTCCAGTCTCGATTTCGGGTTTGACGGGCCACCTTACCCCTACCACTCCGCATACGACAACTTCGACTGGATGGTCAACGTCGGCGACCCAGGATTGACATACCACAAAATCCTCGCCCAGGTCTGGGCACTCCTAATCCTCGAATTCTGCGATCGACTGGTCCTTCCCTTCGATATGTCCGCCTACTCCTCATCCCTCACACAATGGGCCATGGATCTCGAGAACTGGGCCGAAAATAAAGGCCCGAATCAAGCAGGCCATACGGCGTGGAGTACAGAGCCGTTGAGGGAAGCAGTCATTCAGTTTGCAAAAGATGCGAGGCTATTTGAGTCGTGGGAGTTGGAGTGGGATACTGTTGTTCTTGGGGGTGGGGGATTTGAGAGTGCGATTTATGCGGCGCGTAGGAAGAGCCATAATACGCGGATGGCGAACTTTGAGACGCATTTGCTAGATTTGGAGGAAGGCGGTGGTGTAAGTTCCCATTTTTCATCCAATTTTCAATCACTAACTTGATCTGTAACAGATCCCCAACCGCACACAATTCAAACACATCCTCTTCGGGCCCCAACTTTGGTCTGGCTACGACGAAGCCTACTTCCCCGCTATCCGCGACGCGGTGGAAGCAGGCGACTGGACTTTAGCTCAAAAACAAGTCGAGAAAGCGGCAACTATTATTAAGAAGGCGAGTAGAAAGTTGGTTGGGAATTCTTAGGTTAAGATATCGGAGGCTTGTATATTCTTTTGATCTTAATTTCTAGCGATTTTGCATAATCGGCGTCAGGGGATTGGGCATTGGGGATCTTGGGGACGGGACAGGCGATTGGATAGCTAAGGCCTGGTTCTGGATTTGTATTGTTGATACAGGCACGACGTTTCGTGGACCAAAAATTTTTGTTATCCCGATTTGAATGTCGGCTCGCGAATTTGGGAGCTGCGTCGTCCGGAGCTAGCAGTTCTGATGAGAGGCATGATTTGTTAACAAAGAAATTCATGCATTGAAATTTGTTCTTTCTACCTTCTCTTATTTTGGGGTAAAATTTATGATAGCTGAGTCCAAATCAACCTGAAGACCCTCCGACTATAGCCGTGTGGCTGAAAGTGGCGTATATCCGTGACATCACCTTTGTACGATGAGTGTACGGAAGGGGGTAGAAGCAAATGAAGGTCACCTCTTAGTTCTGCCATCACTTGGAAAGGGAATTTATGGGGCGAAAGTGATTAACCTAGAGCCTTGATTGGTCTGGGTGCTCACCGCCCACATGGGTGGTGACCTTCATTTGCTTCTACCCCCTTCCGTACAATGTATACTGGATGTATATGTTAGAACTTCACCCACGGTAGTAGCATAGTAAGCTGCCGACTCTACATCAAATATTGCAACAAATCCGCGACAACTTGTCATTGCAGCTTAATAACGAAATCCTTGCCATCTCCACGAATGTCCGGGAAGTTCATAAAGGAGAAAGTATGGGGAGGTTTCACTGGGGGTGTGGGCGTCTCCTCTTCATCATCTTCAGAACAATCTTCAGACTCTTCATCATTCAATCTTGTCAAATCAGCTAAGTTCCTTCTCTATGATGTTCCAAAACACTTTGTAGTTGATGCCGCATGGGGTGGATTTGCGGAGGGACTGGGGATTCGTGAGGAGCAGGAATTGGTCTGGCCGAATGACGAGAAGGCAGAGAAGACTGCAGAAGATGGGAAGACGCACCAGGACGAACGGACTCGGCCAGACGTATGTCAGCATTCCCGCTCTCCAAAAATAATGTAACTTGACGTTTGCCCAGGAGAGCACATATGACTCGCCGTCAGGTCCTCCTTACATCTACGAAGACGACATTCCCATACTGGAGACCAAAAAATTTACTCGCCTCCTTGAAATCCTTCCTGGAGAACCTGCAGATCACATACATTGCCGATTGCATCCGTATTCCCTTGATGAATGCACGGTGTACGAGGCCCTCTCTTACTGCTGGGGTGACAGCAGCGACGTCCTACCCATCCAGATTGACGGAAAGATCCTCCTTGTTACGAGGAATCTGCGATCTGCGCTCCGCCATCTTCGAAATCCTTTCAAGCCCCGGCTGCTCTGGGTAGACGCCGTTTGCATCAATCAACAAGATTTGGATGAGCGGACGTATGAGGTTGGAATCATGCGCGACATCTATAGGAGCGCTTCTCGGACGATTATCTGGTTTGGGCCAGCATCCGAAGACAGTGAATTGGCGTTCTCAACTTGCAATTCCCTAGCAGAGGAGAAAAGAGCCCTCGCTGGGCGGGAAAGTCATGGGGGCAGCGAAAGGACGTCTATTTCGGCACAAAAAGGCAAGCCAACAACTACGTGGAATCGAGTCAAGCCGACAGAGGCACAAGACACTGCAGTGAACCATCTTATGTCGCTCCCTTGGTTTGAGCGTATTTGGGTTGTGCAGGAGATTGGGGTTGCACGAGACGCGATCGTAATTAACGGCCGGAATAACTTGTCCTGGGATACCTTCTCCAATGGCGTGCAGTACGGGCTAGAGACAAATAAATTTGAGACCAACGTCCTAGGGGTCGTTCAGGTCAGCGATTTCCTCAACTTCTGTGCAGTCGCAACTCTCAAGGACAGGAATACCGTTTGTCCTCCAGAAGAGCAACTTCTTGACTTGCTTATTCAATTCCGTACACGTAATGCCACAGATCCGAGAGACAAAGTCTTCTCATTGCTTGGTCTGGTCGACAATGTGGACAAGCTTGGGCTGATTCCAGATTATCACCTTCCTGTCACAGAAGTATACGAGCAAGCTTCGATCTCGATCTTGACGCACTCCGGAAACCTGGACGTTTTAGGGCTGTGTCCACCACACGTGGCATCAGACTTGTGTGATTCTCTGCCCTCGTGGGTCGTAGACTGGAGCTTTACCAAGAGCATCGCTAGACCATTTCGGACAGATGCCAAAGATCAACCTCGCACCAAAAGTGCATCTCGCAACTCCACAGCAAGGCCCGATTTTCTTGAGAATAATACTATTCTCGTTCTCTCCGGCCACATCGTCGATACCCTCGCCGAGACTAGCCACATCCTGACGAACCTAGAAGAGCATGACTGGATGGAAGACGCTGATAGTATAGCTGATGAAGACGATGATGAAGACATTAGTCTGAAGGGCATACTACTAACATTCAAGACAGCTAGCAAATTGGGGTCTTACTGCTTCAACGAGCTGTTTCGTGTTGTTGCACAACTTGAGATATTCCTTCAATGGGAGAAGCTCGCTCGCATCCGCGAAAAGAAAGCAGCCACCACCACACCAACCCAAGAAGAACACGAAGTCATTTACTGGCAGACACTATGTGCCGGCTGCATGCCCAACGGCTACAAGGAGACAGAAAGGCAATTCAAGGAGTGGTACAGCTCACTCAACGCTGTGAGACGTCTTGTCCAGCTCCGTGTTAACAATCTCCCTAGCCTTTTCAAGCCGTTAGCGTTTGCCGGTTACGTACGCGCGACTTGGCAGGCATATGGAAAGTTCGGGGAGTTGATGACGCATGCGAGCAACCGGCGGCTTGCGAGGACAAAGAAAGGCTACCTCTGTCTTGCGCCAGCGGGCGCTGAGGTGGGAGATGCGGTAGTATTGTGTAAGGGTGGGAAAGTGCCACTTGTTGCGGGCCATAGGCAAGGCCATTGGAGGTTGCTTGGGGAGAGTTATGTTCATGGATTGATGGAAGGTGAAGGCTTTGATGAAAGGGCTTGTGAGGAGATGAGGTTCAAGTAGGTATTCAAACATACTAGAGCAAAACACGTTCTTGAATATCGAGTTAAAAGCTTTAAAAAACGAACAGATACTTAATTAGTAAATACGTTTCGTTTATAAAACAAGATGGTTCTCAAACTGATTCTTATTGACACTTTATTTACTTTTAAACAAGCAAGTTAAAGAATAAAATCTGTTAAACAAAGCCACAGAGTAGTTTAATTAAGAAGATTTTTGAATGAATGATCTTTGATTAAAGTTAGTAATCGGCAACTAAATTACGCTCCTAGCCTGGTGATATCACTCGTGATCTTGCTGCCTCAGGCACTCATTTACTTGGTCAGCAGTGGAAGTCGCATAAGGAGATACGCGACCACCTAAGATAGTGAGTTCACAACAGCACGCAAAATGGTGAGTAACTCCGTTCAGCTAGATTGAATGTACCTAACAGAATGTAGGCGCCAGATGTAGAAGTGCTGAAAAG
This sequence comes from Gamarada debralockiae, assembly GCA_002803225.1. Taxonomy (NCBI): domain Eukaryota; kingdom Fungi; phylum Ascomycota; class Leotiomycetes; order Helotiales; family Hyphodiscaceae; genus Gamarada; species Gamarada debralockiae. The sequence continues at coordinate 13,560 of NXFV01001751.1, forward strand.
GAAACGCTTTCGGCCTTCGGACTGGCGAGCTGCTCCTATCACGAGTGCGACAACGACAACTCCGCCACAGCGAGACGACCCGCTGATAAAGAAACGTAGATGACCCTCAACATCGAGCCTTATCGAGCGGACAATATAAGAAGCCCCTAGTGCTGCCAGTCGGGGCAACGTAGGCAAGTTAAAACCTGGCCCGTCCAATGAGGGTGGGAAGATTGCGAAGACGGGGAATCGGCGAAGGCCGTCGAAGGTAGGAAGTATTCTCAAAGTAAACAGCAATGGGCCCTCATTACCAGACGCCGCAGAAAATATTCAGAATCCAGAAAGCTTCGCCATGTACGCACACTGCATGCAGCAGAAACAAATGCAGATCTTAACTCCTAGCTCGATGCCCGTTGCATTGTCGCCATCACGAATCCTAAACCCGAGCAGGCTCCAGCTGTGCAGCCCGCTGTATGCTCGCCAGAGTTTCGGCTTCGACTTCGGCCACGCTGCCGCTCACACCGATGGAGATAACGTCCGTCTCCTCGGCGCTGGGCACCTCCAGAACATCTCTATGCCCACAGGCGAATATAGTTATCATAACCCAGATTTAGCACATAGTGGTAGATAATGACTTCAAAACTAGTGAGCATACGAGAGCCTACTGGGGAACTACTCACGGCCGCACTTTGGTCTCCTATAGAAACAGTCGCAAAAAGATTAAGATTTGAGAAAGAGACTTAACGGGAGTGCTTGGAAGACGAAGTTAGGGCCGTATCAATTCAATACATAAATCTGTCCAAGGCAAAAGGCAAATGTCCTGGGACTCAGTGAAGGGATGGCAATGCGGGCTTTGTATTCAAATATATGGTGGCCCATTGCGTGCATGACCTTGTAAGGTTGCAGTATCACTGATTCACGCAGAGTATCCAATTCACAATGCATCTCATCCGACATGAGGCAAGTGCCTTGTCTGTTTTATTTTTACCATCGCTTGCAAGGTCTCTGATTGGTCTCCGTTCTGTCTTCCATCATCGGTTGGATGCTTCGGACGATGCAACAAGTTCTTTCGAGTTGTATTAAATCGGCTCTTAGTCGGCTCAATTCCGAGGACCTACTGTTGCCTGGCGCCTCATCAATGTGTAAGTTACGCAAGCCTGCAGCCAACAATTTCGATAGTATTGGCTTAGGACCCCTGTGGTAGGTACCCTCTCGCCGAATCGAAAGAGGAATCGACGAGGGGAGATAAAAACGATGAGTTTTTATCGTGAGACACAGAGGGCGAGAGATTCGATCTCTCGATGTTGAGACGAAGTTGCTATAGCTAATAAATACTCTACTGCTATATGCAAACGTGCACTATAACATATTGAGTATGGTGCTCCCCTACTCATCCAACAGATCCTTGACTCGAAAATTTGCGACTGTTGGAGTAGATGTACTGTGCCTCACAACGGAGGTTGCACTCGGATAAACGTATGTTGAGGAACTTAGTGACAAATTTGCCGCTGACAGCTTCATGGCCGACATGTGCCTACCTATCAAGGCAACTGTCCTGTAATAAATATAAACACCTGAGCACCTTGAAGAGTTACCATGATATGTGGAGACCATCAAATATATTGTAATATTAAAACATAATGCTACTCAAGCTATTACAGGGAACGGTTCCGCTTAAACGAGTCCATTTCTGATGAGCGCAGAGGTGATGAAAGGAAGAGTTTATCTACGGATGAGAAAGTAATACCTACGTCCTCTCGGCCAGTTGCGTCGGGCCCGGAAAGAGGTGTGCCAGTGTTACCCTGCTCTCCAGGGCTCACCGAAGGGCTAGGTGACCCTTCAGACTGAGGAAGATCAGAAAGGATATTCTGGGCCAGAAAATACGAGAACTCATCAGTGAGCTTGAATAACTCTTCTAGGGATTGGGCTGCATGCTCTCCAGATGCTATCTGACTCTCAGTCAGCATCTCAAGATACAGCTTCTGTTCTGGCAAGCACCGATCTTCAATCATTAAGGAAAGAAGAAGTGTGACGTTCTGAATGCTGGACTTGAGAGACGGCCTGTAGAAATCCAGATGTTCCAGGAGAGTGTCGACGTCAGGTAGACGTACATTTAGAAACCTGTGGTTCGTCAGAGTCATTACTTGACCCCAAGCTAAGGAGGGCGTTCTTGCCTGGAAGAACTCACTCTTCATCAGTTAGATGGTAGGGTATGAGCAGCAAGATGCCGGATCCATAGCGTTCGACTACCTTGGTGTGACAGGCTAGCAAGAGTCTTATTCAAACTAAAGCTATTGTATATGTACAAAGAGAATACTCTAAAGAGAGAAGAAAAGGAAGTGTCACACGGCGAATGCAAAGTGTGCAGTGCAAAAGCTCGTTTGTATTACAAGAAGAATTAGCTAAAGAA
>NXFV01001752.1:0-34967 GCA_002803225.1 Gamarada debralockiae
GAGAATCTGCTTCTTAGAAATTAAGGTGGCAGCGGCAGTGGCACGAGCTGTGAGCATGTTCACGTGACAGCGCAGGCGCTTTAGCGTCAAGCATAACATCGGGTGCAACCCGTCACAGGCCATTCAACAGACCGAAAAGCAAGGTTTCGTATAATGATCAAAGAGATTAAAGCTTCTTAAACTACCTTTAAATTAAGGTATTTCTAAAAGACAAGACAATCAATCTCATTTGTTTAACTAAATACTTTTACTTACTAATATAATTATGTTAATTGAGCTAGTACTTTAGTTTGAAGTTTACTAGGCCTAACTTCCACAAGAATATTATACTGCCGTAACATGTGATTTCGGAGGTTCGTAGTAACAGTCGTATTATAGACCTTAATAAGGGGCTTGCAAGAAAGACAATAATACTTCTTAGGATCTTCTTTGTCCTTTGAACGCCTTAAACGAGCGTATTTCCATGTATATTGAGCAAAAAGACCTCGTCCTTTGACTTTCTTATTTCCTATTGTTGTCGTACGAGTCTCATCAGATTGAGTAGACCCTTCGATATTTGCATGCGAAAAAGAGAAGGACAAATCTACTTTAGAAGCTATATTAAAAGGCAATATTCTTAAAAGTCGTCGTATAAGAATAAGGAGAGAATATTTTAAAAGAGCGGTCGAATAAGGTGTATAGTAGGGGAATATTAGTAAGAATCGAATACGTAATCGAGTCTTATCGATATCGATTACCTTATGTAATACAATGTTAATTGATCCAATCATAATAATTCATTATTAAAAACCACACTGGCTAAGATTCAGGTTCATGAAACCACCTAAATCCCCCTACACGAGCTTTTCGACCTATCCAGATCATCAAACATTAATAGGGATAGCTTCAAAACCATATAAAATGAGACATCTTGTCTGCGGGTTCGCCATCAGCCTTCCTATAAGAGGAAGTCCACTGAAAAGTAATATTATTCTGATGTACCACGACTTCAATTAAATCACTAAAAATAACATGATTAAATAAATTTTAAGTTCTATGAAAAGCTCTTAGCTCCTTCTATTTATATATTAAAATTTATTTAAAAGCATTAAGGATTAACGAAGATATTAAGTCGTGAAGTTTAAGTTGATGTATTGCTGGGTAGTCTAGCTAGTAACTGACACATAGTATAGTACTTGACCAACTTAAAAAAGCTGCCTCTACGATATATATTATAACTAGTGTCGAATCAAACTTAAACATTTTTTAGAGTGATATCGATCTGTTTTAAATACGTGCCGATATCACCATATGAGTATTATCTGAGCACGACTTACCAGCACTAGTAAGGAAACCTATCATCATGAAAACTATCCCGTAGGTCTTCGTCAGAGTAGTCGAAGTGGATAAAGATATATTAAGGGGGGAACCGCTAGGCTCGGATATCAATCAACAAGACTACATATCACGACGAATAGAACAAGTCCTAAACCGCACATCGATTGACGTTAGACGATGGTTCCAGAGATGGTGGCGACTTATCGGTGCAAGGAATCAAGAAGCGGATCGCAGTTACGACCGAGACAGAAGTGAGATTGCATGATTCCACGAAAACGACGAAGAATGGAAGTAGTACCGAAAGTCTAATTGCTTTTTACGCGCTACATAACGGAATTTGGCGATGATGAGGAGCATGGGTGTTACTTGTATATTACTGCGTTTGGCGAAGGGTTTGGGGTCAATTTTAACCATCGTTACATCCATCAATCTCTTCGTCTTACGAATGGGAAGGAAGCGCGTTCCAAAAGGAGACGCGAAGCGGCAACCACGCCAGGTTTTTAACGCGTTTTTTAAGTGACTTCACGTCTCCACCCCAGATGCCTTCCTCCGCACTCCACGTACCAGCCCTAAATTGGCCAATCTGAATTCATTTCATCCTCAATCAACGTTGTTTGCCTCTCAACAATTCCTGGAGTTCAGGAGTCCCCGTGAACACCCGAGTGGGGTGGCTGGAGTCCCCGACAATCCCCGTGGACTTTACATGGAGGATCGGTTCGACTCCGGGTCACTAGGATGGCAGGTCCTTTTTTCAAACAGCCTCTTCCACTTCCTCCACCTTCGAATCTCACGGGCCGAATCCAAGTGGAACCTCAATGCTATCGAGATCAACATTTTGGATATTTGTTGAGTGCCCGACTACTCAAAGCGGAATTTTCCGGACGATCTAATAACATGTACTCACTGCACAAAAAGCTTGAACACAAATGACAAGCAAACTTCTCCAGATTATGGGGCCAACCCCTCACCGCGCATTCGATGTTTAGCAGTGGAGCCCCCAAGGTGTCAGAGTCCTACTCCTTATTCACGAGAAGGTCCGTCCGTATCGATGATGCGATATAATCTGGTCATCTGGGTGGGGTAGTTTTCAGGCCAGTGCCATTTTTCATCTATAAAGCCCAACTCCCGTCTCTCACCCCTGAAGTTTTCTCGTTCTACCATTAAACTTCCTCTCTTTATTCGCCTTCCTACGGTAATCATGTCTCTTCTTCGTGGACATAAGTTATCTGTGGCTCAGATTGCCTTGATTGTAGCTCCCAGTTTCATCCTGTTCGGTTACAACCAAGCTGGGGTTGGTGGATTGCTGTCGCTCCCCGACTGGACCAAGACTTTCCCAGAAATCGATACCACAAATACAAAAGGCGAGGTCAAGAGCCACAATGCAACAATCCAAGGTGTTGTTGTCGCGACCTTCGTTCTTGGAGCTCTCACAGGCGCGCTTTCTTGTATGCACATTGGAAACATTCTCGGACGCCGTAGAAACATTTTCTTGGGAGCAATCTTGACACTGATCGGCGAGGTTCTGTGTTCTTCATCTTTTGGACTTGCTCAGTTTATTGTCGGTCGCACCATCATTGGACTTGGAATTGGTATTCTCAGCGCCACTGTGCCGGTTTGGCAGGCAGAGTGTAGTTCCGCCACGAATCGTGGAAAGCATGTCGTGCTGGATGGATTATTTATGACGTAAGTTTTTAGCAAATCTTTCGTGACTCTTGGGTTATCGCTCACACTTAATAGTCTAGGATACACCCTTGAATCATGGATCAACCTCGGAGGATCGCAAATCACTGGCGTGAATGCCTCAGCGTCGTGGAGAATGCCATTGGCGATTCCGATCGCATTTTCTATCATATTGATGGGGTGTATCTTCATAATGCCGGAGTCGCCTCGCTGTAAGTCACCCTCGAATTATTAAAAAATATATATAAAAAATTTTTTTTTTTTTTGGAAAGATGTAAGGGGATCTAACGTCAAAGAAAGGGCTTATTCAAGTGGGTCGTGTTGAAGAAGCCAAGAGTATTCTCTCCAAATTGAAGGATCTTCCACTCGACGATGCCATTATTAGCGCTGAGATCGACGGCATCCAATACTCCTTGGAAGAGACGACAGTTAAAAAAGCGAACATGAGAGACATGTTTACCATGGGACCCGAAAAGCTCTTCTACCGTTTTTGTCTCTGCATTTTACTCCAGTTCTATCAACAAATGTCCGGCAGCAACCTTATCTCCGTCTACGCACCTGTTATCTTCCAGCAGAATCTCAAACTTGACAGCCAGACATCCAGAATTCTATCTGGAGGTACTCTGACATGGAAGTTTCTTTCCTCATTTGTGGCATTCTTCACAATTGATCGCTTCGGACGACGCGCTCTGTTCATGTTTAGTGGGGTCGGGTACGTTTTCCCTTCATTCACTCCTACAAATGCTAACATCAGCTAGGATGGGAAGCTGTATGTTGGCATTGGCGGTTGCAACTTCATATCCCTCCTCCAACAAGTCAGCTTCGATTGCGAGCGTCTTCTTCATCTTCTTAGTCAGCATTTCTTAGAGAAACTCCGAAGAGCAGCTATTAACTCGTATTTGCAGTACAATTTCTTCGTACCAATTGGCTTCCTCGGTGCCAACTTCCTGTACTGTGCCGAGGTAGCACCAGTAAAGTTGCGCGTAAGCATGGCTGCGATTTCTACAGCAAATCACTGGCTTTGGTAACCTTCCAAGCTTCTAAGCCCGGGATTATTCTCTCTAACATCGTCCAGGAACTTCGTCGTGGTCATGGCCACCCCAGTCGCTATTGCAAATATCGGAAACTACTACTTCATCCTCTTCTGCGTCATCAGTTACTGCATCCCTCTCTCGGTCTATCTATTCTACCCGGAGACCATGGGCCAGAGCCTTGAACAGATCGATGCCGTATTCAAAGACAACAGCAATCCGTTAGCGATTGTCAAGGCATCCAAATTGCTTGCCCAGGGGGATATGCAGAAGATTTTTCAGAATAAGCAGACTGAGAAACAAATCGAGAACGTGGGGGCTGATGAAGAGAAGGAATCCGTGTGAAGAAGGCTAATAAACCCCATTGTTACATGCCTAAAAGAGCGGGCTGGGTATCGAGCCGAAAGGAAATTCATTGAGGACAACTCCGGGGGGTGTGGGGGTTCAGAAAGGATCAAAGAGCAGCTATGCTACCACACCGACCCCATTTCAGAGAACATTTGGTGGCACAGGAGAGGGAACAAGCGGAGGTAGCCAAAATTATCGAATGTTAATACTATTGGGGGCAAGCGTAGCAATTCCCAGGATCAATGAGAAAACACTTCTTCGTCAAATATTCCATATCCAGCCTCACGCCCTCAAAAACTCCTGAGCATTATTCCATTTCGGATTCTCCCCAAAGCCCGATTCAATAACAACCCATCCAGATACGCCCTAGCCTTCACAATCTTCCCTTCTCTCCATCTTGTCGACCACGAATACTTCTGATCATACACTATCCCATTCTTACACTTCGTCCCTTCCACAGCTTCCATCTCCACAGCCACCCATTCCTCGGTCTCTCCTCCAATAATACTCGTAACGCGTAGTTTCAGAGGTCCGTCAATAGCAGCATTGATGGTGGATAATGAGGAAGAGAGAAAAGAAGTGTTGGAGGGGTAATGTCCAGAGAGAGCGTTCGGCCCTTTACTATGGCTGCTCATATGGAGTTTTTTCCAAAAAACGATTTTGCCAATATCAACTGCTACCGGGAGCATAGATTTTACTATCACCCTTTACGTGATTTACCTACTTTATATAATTGAGAAATATAAATACTAACTATTACTGGATTTATAGGATATTATTTATAATTTTTTTTTTAAAGTTTACTAAGTCATTATAAGTAGTATTACGCCTACTATAAGGCCTAGGTGTGACGGTTCTAGCAAATATCACTTAATTATGGGTACAGCAAGATCAGTCTGTCAGCTCTCAAGGCTATCTCTTTCGGAGACCAGATATGGAATCGCGCTGCCGAGTACTCCGTGGCGCCATCAGAAAGGTCCGAAAAGCTCTCGCAATTAAAGCGAAAAGTCAAAGAAAGAGAAAAGGAATAGACTTGACGGTTGACGCATAAAGGGCCGAGCGCACTAACGCGCTCTTCAGATATATCAGGTCGTGTATGAAGGCGTGGCCAAAAGTCTTAAGAATTTAGTACATTCAGGCGCTGTAATTATCAAGCGAGCCATATAAAGTCCTATAGTTTTAAGCCAGAGTACCTATAAGCTCCCTATAGCTGGTTGGACGGACGATGAGACACCGTGGCCTAAGCGCTCCTTGTCTAATCACTTCAGGGAGCTAACACTAATTTTACAGGGACCCCAGCCTAGATTACAGGCTGTTACAGGGCTCACTTGACAATTACAGGACCTGAATACACTAAATTCTTAAGACTTTACCATGGTCTTCATACTCCTAGTATCTTTCTCTTCTCTCCTTAGCTTAGTATCTTCGTTAATTTAGCATTTACTGCGTAAGGTCTTTTTGGTGTGAGACTCTAATATGTAGCGTTGTCACAATTGGAAGACTTCATACCGATTAGTGATACTTCTAGGCCTAAAAACACAGAGCCTTCCGAGAACAAAGAGCTCTTTGGCCTAGACGAGATTCAGCATTAGGAAGAGGTGTGACGGCGGGATCGATGCAAAGGTCTGAAGCGCGGAGTTCAAAGATCACGGTTTATTGAGAATACTAAGCTAAAGAAAGAAGGAAAGGAAAGGAAGAGGGTAAGCCTCGACTTTTATGATACTGGGGTCGACCCCTGCACGGCCGTCCACTGGTTCCAGCCGCAAATACATCATGTGATGGTGCCAGCCATCACAAGAGGCTATTTTATAGCAAGATTTAGCGTCTTCTGATAACGACTTCCCCTTCATCAAGGAGCTCCTTTCACAGCGACTAGAACTGTATGCGCTACCTCCTTTAGTACCTACTTCGAGTCGACCTACGCGTAAGCAAAACCGACAGTTAAACAAGCCTTACAAAATCGACGTACTATCAATAATGAAAAGAAGAAGAAGACTAAGCTTACAGAGAAGTCAAAGACAGTAGAGACAACGCAATTAGACGACTTTGAACTCCCATTTCGGAGCTCTCAATAGGTATGCAAAACGTCTCGATTAAGAACAGTTACTACGTACTTCCCTTTAGACCAGTCGGATTTCCTACTCTCTTTCCCTCCTCTCTTTCCCTTGATTCATCATACGATTAGACCTAAAATGGAGTACTAGTGACAGCAAGATGATCCACAAGCGATTCAACACGTTCATGATAGCGGGGGAGGTTCTATATAGTCGATTTCATAGTCAAATATATCTTTATTTAGTCCCACACACCTAACTACGTCTCTACACACGACCTCGTCCAAGGTTACAGTGATATCATCAAGGGAACTTGTCTTTTGCGGTGGTTCTACGCCTTATCAGGAGCCCCACTGATGATGGGCAGAATCCCTAAAGAGCTTAGAAATGCACTGCGAAAGTGTACGGTCCCGAGAGAGTCGGGGATGAATCGATTGATAACAGGGCGGGGTGGTGAGGATATGAAAAGCAAAACAGACGTTCGAATGCGGTTAGCGCGAATTCGAGAAGCAAGCTCTTAGGTACGTTTGTGTCGCGTGGCAGACACGGGATCATGTGACATCCCGGCTAGAAGTTGTGATTCTTCGAACTAAAACCGGCATTGTTCTTTCTAAGGGAGGCTCTTCTTTATGCAGAGCCTCGGCTCAGTCTAGGTAGAATTGCATGTAGGCCTCAGGCATCAAGGCAAAAAGTGGGTCTGAAATGACAAGTGTCACGCTTTGCCGGGCTCGAATGCTAATTTTTCTTCTTAGTCCTTGTTAAAAATTAACTAAAATTGATTCCCTATATAAATCATTCTATTGTATTGCCCCTCGACTAAGAGCTATACAGCTCGAATGGGCGCGACGCAGCTTGTAGTTCTTGAACAGGAATGCCACCCAGCTCAGTCGAAGTCATTTGCGGGCCATTGAGTGGAGCCGCTGCTGCCGCTGCTATTGTAGCCTCCGCATCGCGTCTTTTCCGAATTATATACAGTATAATTGCACCTACAATTAAAAGAAAAACAACTACGGGTAAAATCACAGCTGGAATATCCCGTTTGGGGAAGGTTCTAGTAATGTTAGATGAAGGGATCTCGAGGACAATGATGGATGAAAAGGGTGCTTACGAGGAATGGTGTGGTAGAGTCGTGGTTGCAGCATCAGATGGGTTTAGGCCAAGACTCGATGATGTGGAAGACTGCTGCGTTGTTGGAGCCGTAGAGGTAGTACTAGGGGAGGCGAGACTAAGACTCGAGGATGTGGGTATCTGCTGCGTTTCTGAAGACACCGAGCTACTTTGGGATGACCCTCCGGGAGTTGTGGAAGCAGCCACAGCGCCTGTGCCGTCCCAGGTGACGTATAGTGTGTTAGCAAAAGTCTAGACACATTACTATGCGATACAGTAAGTTTTCGAGATCTCTTAGTATACTCACTACCGTGACAGTCGCTGGTCCACCGGATTTGAACGCATTTGTTGCCGAGAGGCCACATTTACCACTCCATCCATAGGCACTAACGAAGCCCGGACCAGGTCAGTCCGCAAATCTCAAATTGAGACGGGGTGTGAGATTCGAGTCACTTACGTGGGGCAGCACCAGAACTCTGCAAAATCATATGTTCCGTGGCCAGTTGCGACATAAGAACTAGTTGGTCCATAGCCTTCAGGACAACCCGTAAGTGTAGCTACGAGAAGCCCACTCATATCAGAGAAAGGACCGCAGCAAGCCGACAGGCTCGAAGGGACGGTGGTGACATCTATCGCTGGGCAACCGACTGTCACATACACCAAGCCTTCCAATTGGGAGTTTGTAGCCCATGCTGAGGTAAAGCAATACGGCGGTGGACTGAAAGATGTGGTCATGTTTGTTTATCCAAGGTTGAGCAGCAATCACGAACCTTATAACAGGAGGTTGACATGAAGTTTTATTTATAGGTTCATGCTAACTACAATAAGTATTCAATATATTTTTAGTGCCTCAGGTATTAAAACAGCGGCTTGATTCGAGGGCCTTTATCGCTTGTTCTGCACCTCCCTCTTGGAATCTTCTTCCAGACAATCTAGCATATTCCTTCATTGGTTTCATCTCTTCTGACAATGAAGTTCCTCCTTTATACCACTCCAAAGGCCTGTTGTATACGAGCACTGAAAAGGAAGCTCAGATCAGTACTGCAGTTAGAAGTGCTAACGCAAAAGTCGACCTCTCTCGAAGGGACTCACAGACCTATGAGAACGAACCTACATCACAGCCGCTGCAGAACAGCTCACATATGAGGTTCCCAGCATCACAATTAACAATCCTGATCAGAACAGAAATATCAAGTACGATCAAGACCAATCCTCTTCCGCAACAGAGACAGACCGAAATGTCTTCTTCCCACCACTCTTCCCATCACAGCTCCACTTCCTCAAAGGGTAAAGGACATTCCTCAAAGTTCAAATCCAAGAAGGACGACTAGTCTGAGATCACAGATCCTGTGGAGAGAAGACGCGTGCAGAATCGAATTGCACAGAGAAAGTTCCGTACAGTATTGTCGCTGAAACAAAATCTATGAAAAGATTCTACTCGCATTGAATTAATTATTGCAGTACGAACGATTCTAATACATCGCTAATACACTTATTAACCCCAGAATTCCCCATCCCAACTTGTCCGTGGCTGTCCTCGCTCCCACGCCTGCGGAAGATGTTGCAGTTGGTCCACTACCCGCATGTGTTGCGCTGCTAGGGCTGAGCGTAGTCGATGGGAGAAATGTGTTGCTTCCAGAACTGCCGGCGGAGCTGCTCGTGGAACCGCTGGTGGAACTGCTGCTTGTTGGAGCGATTATGAAAGTCCCACTGTCCACATACCAGGGCGAATTCTTGGATGGCAATACCGAGTCATCCGACTGCTGAATGAAAATGGCCATATAATAAGTAAAATTCCCATAAAGAGCCACATACTCAAGGTTCGAAACTACGTTCCACACTGTTTTCCTCCCATATCCGTCAGCAATGAAAGTCAACAAACACAGGTCGCATCGCCGCCCCCTCATCTCCATGGGATAGAAAAAGACGAGACAAACCATGACTTCCATTATTCGGCACGCTACCAGCTATCTTCGAACACTGTGAATTAACAAGCCAGCCATCACAGGTAACCGGCGCCGTAGGATCTGTGAAGTTCGAGCCCGTTTCAAAGCTGCTCGCCCAGTTCCATTTGTCGGCATCCCAGAGTTCAATTGAAATACTACCTGGAATGGCTGGTGGCGTCCATTGAATTGTATAAGGCGAGCCGTATGCGACTGTCTCGCCCTCGGTAGGATGAAGGACGCTGCTACTACCCGTGACTTGGGAACCGGAAGCAGAAGAAGACGGGGTGGACGTTGATATCGTGGGAGATAATGTCGATGCGGATTGTGTTGCTGCTGCTATAGAGATGGTGCCTAAGAGAGGAATCAGGGTGAGAGCTGTTTGGATAATATGAGCCATGGTGAGTAGCCTCATCCCATTTGAAAGGAGTAGTATTGTGGTTATGATTTTGCAAACTTCGTAATGAGGCCCCAGTTCATTTCATCTCAAAATGCGCGGCTCGGTGGAAATGATCCTTCAATGTCGATCGGCGCAATTCCCCCTCGGGTCTTACATACCTTACTTGGATGGCTTTGTACTGTGCTGCTAGACTCGAGGTACTTTCAACCAATCGTGCGACACACGGGAACGCCATTTTCTTAGTGGAACGCCACTTTTGTATCCCTTAATTAGGTACGGATGATCAGTTCAAAAGTCCTGACCCTTGCCGGAAAGAGACCCTGGTCGTCGTGGCGTCGCGGTGTTGTCGCCTAGCAACCGACTACAGGCAGCAGACCCTGAAGGAAGCGAGTTTTACTCTCCCCCCCCACCGGAATGAAGGTTAAATTTTTGGCTGTGCCACCCGCCAAAAATTTAACATTCATTTAGGGGGAGTACAGTGGAGATTACAGGCTAGACCCCCAGTGCAATAAGGCTTTGAAGAGCCCGTAGCTTCAGCGGTCGCTGTTGCTATGCCAGCTGGGTGGCTAACAGGGGGCCTCGTAGCCGAGAATTGGCAAGAGTTAGGACTTTTGAACCGATCCTACGTAGTTTACAAACAAATCTCAAGAAGCCAACTTGTTTAGATGATTAATTTCCTAGGTTAATTTTAACTCCACATTTTGATTTTATGGAAGTTGTTATCTTATTAAGTGTTACATTCGGATTGGTACGTAAATGGCGTTCTGCATAGAAATGTGCTAGGGCACGATACTTTCGGCTATGTCGCTTAATTTTGGTGACCCTCACGTGACCAGTATTTTTTTGAAAATCGCCTGCAGCCAATCGCTTAAGGTGGTCCGACCGTACCATAATACTTCGCACAGGTTTGTTAAGCTCAGACCAGTATTTAGCTACATATAGCGTGAAATCTGGACAGCTGATTGTTTCCACTCACATTTTGCACCCCCTGCCAGGCTATTGCTTGTACAATATTACGGATGGAATGGTCGCTCGCGACTTGTCTAGCTGGTTCACCCGATGGCTCGCTTGTCAGCATTTTGGCAATCAAACCGTGCTTGAAATACGGCGTATAAAACAACCTCAAAGTCGTGTTCGTGAATTCTTGGGTCTTCTCATCGGCTCTACTTCCTCGACCGGCCTAATTGTTCTGACAATTTTTTCTGCGGGATTGGTACGGCCTTGCCAACTCAATCCTTATGACTATCTCTGTTCTTGTCCGTTTTGCCCTCAGCACTTGGTATCGAGCTATATCAGATAAGAATACCATTGCAGCCGAACCCTTATCCTGAATCAATCATCTCCGGGTCGCAAGGTTAAGCTTTATGTCACAATGCCTTCTGGTGATTCCGTCAGTATCGACACAAGGAGAGACCTGACTGGGATATTGCTAACAACGCCAAGACCTCGAACATTGCATTCACCTGTCTTATATTGGGTGCACAATACAATTTGAGCTATAGAATGGTTTGCGTATGGTGGTCATATTGTTGTTTTGGGAATGACGCCCTTGACGAACCAGATAATCGTCATATTCATCCTTGTATCAACTACGATTATTTTGTCTAGCGGAATTGAAGTGGGAAGAGGCAATATACGAATTGGTACCCAGCTCCAAATCGCGATGACAACATACCACAACACATCTAAGTCTCACAAGGAGCTCCTCGCCCTCCTTGATCTGAGCGAGGATCAGGAGAACACATTTGTCTCCTGGGCGCTCATGCCAGCTCGCTTCAACAAAAGGTGGTGGGATGGTTATGAATCCAAGAAAGGGGAGCGAGCATTCAGCTTGCTAGCAGGAGCAGCAACTGCGTTCCAAGAGACAGCAATGGCGTTGTCGGAAATTGTCACAGAACTTCATACGATCCCAAGACATCCTTTGGGAAACATGGCCAACTCTGAGCGTGTCCTCGATACTTTGCAGAAAACCGAAATGCTTAAAGGAATAACATCACTCAAGCTTCAGCAAGTCGAGGCAGTAATCATGGAGATAGGAAACGTTTGCAAAGTATAACGACAGACATTCAAGACGCGGCAAATTCTCTCGGGAAAAATACCGGCTCCAATCAAATCGCTGAAACACTGTGCGGAAGAGTTAATGATAGTGCCTCCCGCTACGATGCAAAATGCGCCAACAATCACAGCCTTAGCCACCAACCTAGATGATGCAGCAACAAGGTTTCAAGCACTAGCAAGAGATCTTCGCACTGCGCCAAACGATCCTCATGAAACTTCAATAGACATTGATGGTATAGCGGATGATATCTCTTAAACACAAAAGGGATCAATGCAAGCTTGTCTAGCCCTTCACATCTGGGCATGAGCGCATCAACGACTTCTTCTGTTTCCAATTGAAGTGATGATTCCGATCAGAGCCAATGCTACAACTCAAGGCCAGGTCTCACATCAATAATTACGGAAATGGTAAGTTCCCGTACCTGTCGATACCTGCAGGAACTGGTGGAATGGTGGATCTAGGAACCGATGAGAGTGCTGCAAGGATGAGGCACGGATAACCGGAAGTTCCATGCTTCCGTAATATACTCTCATTGAAATTCGATACCGAGGTTGGAGAAATGTTTCCCTCCTGGGTAGCTAGGTAATCGCGTCTGGATGCTTTTGCTCATTGAAGTCGCATGAAGAGCCTGAATTATGAGGATACTGAGGAGGTGTAAAGAGGCACGTGAGAGGGCCGTCTCTTCCTCAGGCACTACTTGATTGATAGACGAGTCAATGCGTGGCTGTTTTGTCTGGGAGCCTTGAGATGATGTTCTCGATGTCTGTGGCGCTGTTACCACGGCGGAGAAATTACCAAAACTTGTCCGGGGATAGGAAGGTAACGGAATTTTACATTTCGTGTTAAGCGTATCGGTGTAGCACAACCTAGCAATATTTTAGTTACCAGATGCGATCAATCAAGGGAATCTTGAGTTGCCGCACTGTTGCTTAAGTGACCAGCCAACTCGTCGTCCGTGATAGAACAGCTTTCCGCATCGTGTGTGACGAGTGTGATCTAAGGGAGGCGGATCCAACCTTTTCGTGCCTTCTCGCGCCTAGACGGACGGCCGGCTCCTTGCGTATATCTCGATCATTCCACAACTTCCTACAATTCGGGTGATGTCCTCGCACAGTATATCAACGTTGGAACGGGAACGGGTAGGGGGATCGATGACGTGAAGAACTGCAAATCTAGGAGGAAGGAAGTCGGGGCAGACGTGTTAGGTTAGTTTTGAAAACAAAACCTTCCAGTCGGCTCTCTTAGTAAGACTTGCTACCACACATCACCAGCATGGCATAGAGATAGGTTGGGAGGGGTGGGGGTCTTAAATTGATTGACAGCGCTGTTGCGGTTACAGGACGTATATCTGTTGCGATGTGCCTTTGAAGATTGAAGGGTCATCCCTAATTAGTATTGCTCACTTGAGCTGGGCGATTGCCTTTTTGGGCGATGAGAGATTAGGATGAGGGACGGAAAGTAACATGAAGCCGCAATCTTGATACCCCATCGCAGATCAATCCACATGAATTTCAGTAGTGCCAACACGACAATCTGTCCCGAGGTACCCTCAAGCTCCATCGTAACACATCATCCCACCCCCAATGTGTTATTATCTCCCGTATCCAGATCCATCTCTCCACCACTCTACTCCCCCTCGCCCTTCTTTTCCTCGTCACCCACCGCAACAAGCCTGCCCACAACAAGATACTTCTCCTCAAACCTCTCCTCCCACCCTCTAAGCGCGTCCAGCTCCTCCGCACCCAAACCCTCCAACTTATCAAGCGGCCCCTGCAAATCCTTGGTCAACATCTCCTCATCAAAACTCCCACATGCCAGTCCCCTACTCGCATCCCGTCCTGCAAAATTCTGATACGGGCCTCCCGGTCCATAAAAATTCCTTCCCGATGAAACGTCGAAGACGCGGCCGCGGACCGCGAGGTAGACGGGCATGTTGTTTTGGCCGTTGTAGGGGAGGAGGGTAGGTGGTGTAAAGGTTTTGAATACGGTGGGGGGAGGGGGAGGAGGGAGCTTGGTGGCTGGCTTTGGACGGAATTGGTAGTAGAGGATTAGGATGAGGAGGGAGAGGAGGATGAAGTTTATTGGTGTTGCTATTGTTTGGCTGGGAGGGGTTAGTTGATAGGTTGGGAGAGAGGGAAGGTGGGGAGGGGGAAGGGACGTACACTTCCGGACTTGGGGTTGGCTTTGCAGCTTCTGGGAGTGGGTTAGAAGTCGATGTGTGCAACTGAACAGAGGATATGTACCCTGAGCCATTCTATTCTCGACGTAATCCATTTTGTGATGTGTTTGTTGTTGTTGGGACCTTGCTGATAGCTCTCCCCGCACGATCTATCTCGTAGCTCTTGGATATGGTGGTCGTAAGTCTCGGCTGTCTCCGAAGACGTAGATTTCGTTTTGGAATTTGCTTTGGATGATCAATCGGATCTGCAGATTGTGTAATGTCGTGGCACCGAGGAAATGTGACGTGAGATTTGCTTTTGAGTTGGAGACGTTGGAGCTTCGCGGGGATCGGCTTTCCTCGCGATCCGGCATTTGACAACACGTGACTTGGGAGGAAGCCTGAGGTGAATTGAGGAGGAATTGAATTCTGTATTCTTTGCATTCTATTTATTATCTACATATCTCAATAGTGTATCGTCTCTGTTGCTCAGTTCCGTTGGTATTAGTATAGAGCCCCCATCCCAGGAACGATTCCTTTTGTCCCGCCCAAATGCCCCAATCACCCACCCATCATCCAAGGCCGTTCCACAATCATGATTAGACATCATCTCTCAATCTTCAATTGAAGGTCTCCTTGAGATTCTGTCCTTTATCGAAACATCTTCCTAATTCCCAATTGGTTTCAACGGGTCGACCCTCCGCTCCTTTCTTCTGCAGACTTCTGCAGCAGCACCTTGTTCTTGTTCTCGAAAGCTCCCTAGCAAAGTCCTCACAACTTGACTTTCGCTGTAACCTTCATAACAACAAGAAACATCGCTTCGCCCGTCGCCATCACAGTCCCCTCGCCGTCCTCAATCGTCCCCCTCCCAAACATCTTCCTGCCCTCTATCCTGTCCACTGAAGCCCTACACAGCACAAACCCCGGCGTCGGAACCGGCTTCTTGTAATCGACATTCAGATACGCCGTCATGGTCAATTGATCCCGTCTTCTAACATAGTCTACCGCCGCACCAATAACCTCATCCAGCAATAACGAAATAAATCCTCCGTGACAAAGATCAACGTGGCCATTGACCCCAGATCCAAGTTTCAGTATTGTGATGGATTCCTGCTGTTGGGTACTTCCTGGAGGAGGGATCTTGTGGAATGATTGCCAGGCTATTATCGTGTCGTCAGTTGCTAAGGTGCGGGCGACGAAGGTGTCGCTTCTGGAGTTGGGATTGTTGATTCGAGATTCGTTTGTGAAGGGCTTGAGAGTGGGGTCGGAGAGGAGCTTCATTGCCCATGGTGAGGATTGGAAATGGGATATTATTTCTGATGGTGGCGGTTGGTACATGAATTGTTTGAATCGGGAGGCATATTTGCGATCTCTTGATATTGTCTTGAAGGGTTGAGGTTTGCTCACTCGAGAAACATTTGAAGCTGGATGTGTCGGAATATTGTTCATCTGCAGCCTCGGTAGAAATGCAGGGCGGGATAGACTTCAAGCACCAGCCAAAAAGGGTTTAAGAGATCTTCAGCGTCATCGTGCACGGGAGGGGTCCATACCAAATCCCGGGACTGAAAGAAAGTATATAAATCTTCAAAAATCCAGCTAAATATAATCTCTCAATAATCCTCGAAATAACTCCCTGGAGATGTAAATGGGGAAAAGGCAGGTCCTATTAATAATACAGTACAGTAAAGTTCATCTGCCGGATTCGTTTAGCCTTCATCCGATCGATCGATAGATGGGAGGCACTCTCGCACCGCAAGGCTAAATAAACATGAAACAATCGCCATGAAAGCTCCTGCAATTCGCGCGCGAGCATTTGTTGGGAGACACAAAATCGTTGGTACCTGTCGATCCATCTTGAATTTCGAACCTTTTTTTTTTTTTTTGAATCTGCGATCCAAGGGGAAGGAGAGGTGACGTCGATTCTGCCATTCTGTTGCTGTCCACCACTCGTTCATTGGACAAGCAGGACTGCCACAAACACGCGCCTTGCCTGCCGTCATTGTCTCGTCAACAAACGGATTGGTCGACGACAAACGGGCCTTCTCTACTCGTGACTGAGTCCCTCTTCCATTCTTTTATGATTACAGATCCCTTGGTTGCTTCATTCACTGCACCTAATCAATCAGCCGAAGGCACAGCCTCCCCCAATCCTCCCAGCTTCAACGACCTAACGATCTCACGACACAAACAATACCGACAAGATAATTCCCTACACATCAAAATTCAGCTCGAGTACATGTGCAACTGTCTCTGATTACGATTCTCAGCATTGCGATAGTTTGCACGACAAAGACTCGACTGCTTCCCCTCTCTCTCTACCCCGCGAGGATCACACAATACACAAGACTTAAGAGCCGATATAATGTGGAAGAGGCTGAACAATCAAAAGGGTGCCCGCCAGCCGGCTATCAGTGGTCCCGTCTTGAATGAGACGACTCTTGACGAGAATGCATATGGGGGTGCTTTGGGAATTGATATCAATCGTGCTCAATCACCCCCTGAGAGAGGCCGTCCTCCTCCAAGACCACCGCGAGACGACATGCCTAAAGGACTGCCCCGTCTGCCATTGTAAGCACTACCTTCCCTACCAAATGCGAAAGGTTTCGGCCCGTTCTGGGCTTCGGGATAAATGGACTTGGAGCATCAAGCGTCCAGCTACTGCTCCAGTTCGGCTTCACGACTACCTTTCGGCGCATTCAAGGGAGTTCAGCTAACAGACCTCCAGTGAACCCGTCCCCCCACCAGTACCCGAGCATCGAGACTCAAAGTTCAGACCGGCTTCTTCGATCTACTCCCAACCGTCCCCAAATCCAGTTACCCCTCGATTCCAAGGCACTTCCTACTACCCGAACACAACATTGTATAATGACGATGTCTCGCCTCCAAGCTCACCGGATGTTGACACATTGAAGAAGAGGTATGTCGAATCTTTTGCAGACGTACCGGGCATAAGCATTGGAGCTCTTATATTGCCCTACCTACGAGTTCAACCCAAGCTCTCCGTTATCTCTCTTATCACCCTACCGCACATCTATATTTAGGAGTGCTTTGTTAAGACCACACCCTCTTCCACCTGTACCTTCTCATGTCAGCCACTCGATTTTTTGGATAGAGATATACTGACATGGGGCCAACAGCAGCCAAGGCCAGACGGACGAGCATGAAGTATCCCCAATTGATGAGACCCCAGATATCTCACGACTTGGATTCGGCAGGCCGAGCAGCCGAGCAGACCCCTCACAGCCGCCGTCCAGCAGCATTCCTGTCCTTCGAAGAGACAAGAGACGCAATCAAGTAGCCCAGGCTGCGGCGAACTTAGTAACACGGAAAGAAGTTGGTGGCAATGCTTCGAAAGGAAGAAAGACAGAAGATGTTCGATGGGATCCTTATTCAGGAGAGCAAACCAACAGCGAAAAGGGAAAACCACAAAGCGTCAAGCCAGGACAATTTACACCACCGGGCCTTCGCAGTGTTCACGGACCATCAGGCATGAAATTAGGAAACGAATCAACCATCACCGCTGCACCCAAAAACCAAAAATCATTCGGCGAGCGAGTGCGCAATTTGAAAATCAATGCTCCTACAGAGCGCCCAGAATGGAAAGGCGCAAGTGGCAGGGTAGCCATGGTCTCTCCCGTGGCAGATCAAATAGACATCCCTCCCCTCAACATTCCCCGAAAGAGTAGCAAGCGTGTTGCTTCGCCCCATTCTGGGTCGATCTCCCCTGTCTCAGTCATCCGATATGGTGGTGGTGAAACGAGTCCTGCATCAGCCCAGATGTCAGAGCACATTGACCCCACCATCCGAACAGTACTCTCAAATAGTGGACGCAACAGTCCACGAGTACTAAACTCTCCCATAGCCGCTCCTCCCGACCCTGTCCTAAAAACCACTTCCGATAATGCGCAAAACGTCCAAGCCCAGGGCCATCAAAAGCAAGACTCGACGGGAACTATTGAGCGCAATTTCAGAGAGGCACTCAAAGACGTCTCGTTCGCTGGGCACGATTCTGAAGAGCCATACGTCCAACCCCCTTCAAGATTCAGCGTAACTACCTACGCGCCCTCTGAAGCACATAGCACTCCTCGCCCTTCGACTGACACATTCGATCGTCCACCAATGCCTACCCCACCACAAACTCACACCACAACCCAACAACCCACTCCTATCCTCAACCGCAAACGCCCAAAGGTCGTTGAAACTCCCAAAGCTACCACGCGCAAAGCGGTCGCGCCGTCCTCACCCGTATTCATCAGCATGTCCTCATCCATCGCCTCGAAACGTATATCCAACGTCGCAAAAACACTTCCCCAATCTCCCGCCGAAGCTCAATCCAACGACCTCATTTCTAGCTTGCAAGCACAGCTAGATGATCTAGCGCACAGACGGAATAATATCGTGAAGAGTATACGCCAGATGACCGAGCTGATGCCGACGGATGGAGTGCTGCTTACGGATGAGGTACGCCGGAAAAGAGAGATGGAGAAGATGAAGGTGGAGGGACTCAGGGAAGAGGAGGCGGATGTTAAGAGGCAGGAACACGAGATTGGATTGAAGTTGCATCGGGCGTATAAGAGGAGAGATAAGAATGCGGAGTTTGAGCCGACGGGCCTGTGGGTTAGGAGGGTTACGGGATGAGGCCTTGTACCGGAAGTTACTGGATAGTGAGACGCCCCTTGGAAAGGAATGCACTTGGGAATTGCACTTAATACTTTGGGGAAGAATGAAATGGGCGTTGTAGGATTGAGCACTTGTGACTGGATATTAGCGTTGGGTCTCCGAAATTGCATTCAAGAGTTCTGGATGCAAGCATATGGGCTTTGGCGCCTTTCGTTTGTTGTATGAGTAACTAGAGATGATACCATGGTCTGTCAGTTATTAGCGAGCCCTTCCACAATCACTTAATCAATGAATTTGTCAATCAGTCCCGCATCAGTTACATGATGGACATTGTTACTTCGGGGTATTTGAAGCCCTCCATTAACCTGCCTTGGGAAGTTCAGTTGCTTCGGCTTTGAACTTTGGAATTCTGTCTTAAGAGGCAATGTGCCACCTGCTTCATTCGTCCACTGCTTATTTGTGCTGCATTGGGACTTGTTGGCAAACTCAAGTGAAGCAAAGGTAGTCATGTGTATGCTTGTCTGAGGTTCAGGGCTGTCGCTCCGGTGTAAGTGCAGGCTGTCTCTCATTTCTGTCAGCTTCGTGGGTTTGTCCCCGTAATATCTGGCGCTCTCATGGGAATGGGTTTGTATTTCTTTCTTTTCCTTGCTGCATAATATAAACTGCTTTTGGTGTTCCCTAAAAATAAATCTCAAGTCAGCGCGTACCTCAAATCCTACGATCTTTTACGATTCAGATCCTTTCCACTGGCGCTCTATTTCTCCTGAAACAAGCGAGACCCACTCTTCTCCCACCTTTTCCGGGCTCGTTTTACGCCTTCAATCATCGTCATTCTTTCGTGATCTTCAATACCCAGTTGCCGTATTCTAATGCCTGCGCTAGATCATATGAACCTCCTATGCCTTGAACTTCTCCTACTCTATTCCGTCAACAATGTTCAGCCCAAGATGCTAGCCGCGATCGACGATCTCAGCGAGTCAGACCACTCCGATATCGTTGCCCTCACGGAACTCTCTCAAGGAACGAAGCGCGAAGCATCAGTATCGTTCAACGATGAAAGCATACCACTCAAACAACTTGCGATAGAACCTCCTACGTTCCCAAGCGCACTCAAAGCGTTGACCCGGGATTTCGGTTTCAATACATTCCAGTCGAAGCAGCAGCAGGTTATTGATAGAATAATGTCTGGTGGCAGTACGATGGTAGTCTTCCCAACAGGTGGTGGTAAGAGTCTATATTATCAGATTCCAGCACTAGTCGGAGCTTGGCAAGGACGCAGGTACTCGCGAGGAACGAGATAGCGGTATCACACTGGTGGTTGCTCTGTTGATTGCGTTGATGAAGGACCAAGTTGATGCTCTGGTCGACGGGGAATCAAGGCTGCGACAATGGATTCCTCAAAGGGAAATGAAGAATACCTTAAGACCTGCGAGATGCTACGAAATGGAGAGCTGAAAATCTTGTACTGTGCTCCGGAGCGGCTGAATAACGAGGGTTTGTGGAACAAATGAAGCACGTCAGAGGAGGGATCCGTTTGTTAGCAGCTGACGAAGCTCACTGTATATCTCAATGGGGCCGTGAGTTCCGTCCAGATATCTCAGTCAGTGACATTTCCCGTTAGTCGAAGCATGCTAACCTTCGACAGAGATCGCACGATTCATCAGAGAAATCAAAGCCGAGCGCATAGTCTGCCCGGCAGCCACTGCTACTCCTCGAGTAGCAAAAGATATCTGCGCAACCTTCAACATCGAAGACGCGGGCCTCTTTCGGACCTCGACATATCGCCTAAACCTTCGACTAATTGTAGAATCTGGGAGAACCAAGCAAGCAATATCCCCAAAGCTGTTCAGTTTCCTCGAGAAGAATTCAGGATCGACAATCGTATATGTCACAATTCAAAAGCAGACCGAGCAGCTGGCATCTGATCTACGAGAGCAGGGACTCAACGCGAAGGCCTTTCATGCTGGCTAGCGACCGCGCTGAAAACGCAGCTGCAAGACGAATTTATGAGTTGCGACGACATGATAATTATGGCTACAATTGCACTTTGGGATGGGCATTGACAAAGCAAGTATCCGTAATGTGGTCCGCTTCAACATTCCTAGCAGTCTGGAATAATACAGCCAGGAAGTTGGGAGAGCAGGACGAGACGGCAAGGTCAGCAATTGCGCCTTTTACGTCTACAGTGAGGACTTTCATCTCCGTGAGATGTTCGCTCGTAAGAATCTCCCGTCTCGGGAATTAGTCCGAGGACTTCTGAACAAGATCTTCAACCTGGCCACCGTCCAAATGCCTACTGGCGGCGAGTTCAAAACTGCCCACTCTGCCCAGGACAGGGAGTTTGGCATACAATCGAACACTCTCAACAGCATCTATGTTCAATTAGAGCTAAATCATAGTCTTATCCGTACAAAGTCTGCTATCTACACAAAATACTCGTTTGTAGCCAGCCCTTTGTATTCCTCCAGCTTTGCATCTGACCGCTCTCCTGCCGCTCAGGCCATTAGAACCAACAGCAAACTAGCGAAAAAGCTTCACTATATCGACCTTGATCTTTCTGCTGCACGTTCTGGTGTCCCGTATTTCGACCTTGTTCGTAAATTGAACGATTTGAACGAAATTCAGGCAATTGACCTTAGAGTTGCTAGAATAGTCAATGTCTACAAGGTCGTCAGCTTATTACTGAAAACACTTGACGAGATCGAGCCCTTGGTGTCCGCTATTTACTCAGGTATAGAGACGCGCGAGCAAGAAGCTCTCGATCGCACCGAAGGAATGCTCCGCCTCATTACAAGCAAGGCGTGCTTCTCGAGAACTTTAGCCCAGCACTTTGGTGATGACTTGCCTAGTGATAAAAAGGAATGTAGACACTGCACCTGGTGCCTGACGCACACTGCTGTCGTTCAAGACCCCCCTCCTCCAGTGTAATGCAATTACTCAGCATTCAAAGCAATACTCTCCAAGGTGCCGGGTAGAGAGGATCCGAGATTTCTTGCTCGAATTGCATTTGGCATACCTAGCCCTTGAGTGACTACGCTAAAGCTAAAATACTGTGAAGTGCTCGGCTCTATGGCGGATCATCAGTTTATAGTAAGTCGTATTCTTTCCCATTTGCATCTTGATTCTACTTTCCTTGACGTGCTACTACATCCCACCTATCGGAATTGTATTTTTGTCGTTTATTTTACCGCTGGTCTAATCATACTCAATAGGATCTTTTTCGTGCATTTGTACGAAGCACAGCAGCCAATTTGCCGTTTGATTATTTAAGAGAGTATATCTGAATACAAAAGACAATAACTATCACATTGCCGGCTGCGGCAGTGTTGAACCTACAAAAACCACCAGTACGGCAGCATAAGCTGCTACTGCTCCAATAGCAACTTCCGGTGACGCAGGCGTAGATATCGCAATGATAAGTGCAAAAAGAAACACAGAGCCGGAAGTTGTTGCGAGAGCAGTAGTTCGGTCCCGGTGTAGAACCCTTTTTTTCTCTTATACCGACTAACCACCAACACTCTCATGCCCCAGCAGGTCCCGCTTCAGTCGCCGACGATAGAACATTAACCGCTTAGAAAAATGAACTTCAAGCTCACTCGCTACTAATCACACACGAGACCTCGTTGAAAGGCAAGCATTGGATCCGGAAAACCTTGAAAGACGCGGTTTTGTAGGGGCTTCGGGAGACAACGGAAACACTAAATGAAGTGTATTATGTACTGTAGACTAGGGCTATTTAGGCTTAGCCGGGCGGGGAATAGACTTTATCATCATCAATGTCAATCCGGTCGCAATGGTTCTCCTATCTTCAGATGAATCGTAATTTAACTCAACTCATAAGTGGACGTGCTTCTATGCAATAGAGAATCCTCAGCAAATATTTGCAATGCCAAACCAGGCGACTCCAGAATCAAAAGCTGAGATAGAAGCTTTCATGGCTTCGATAGCAAGGTCAGTCAAGATTCAAATACA
Organism: Gamarada debralockiae; assembly: GCA_002803225.1. NCBI lineage: Eukaryota > Fungi > Ascomycota > Leotiomycetes > Helotiales > Hyphodiscaceae > Gamarada > Gamarada debralockiae. The sequence continues at coordinate 22,690 of NXFV01001752.1, forward strand.
GTTCACCATTTCGCGTCCTGCTCTCATCCGAGATCCAGTCAAGTAGTAGTTAGTGGTTAATCTGGGAAAGATAAACTCATTGCTTACCTCCATTCAGGCTACGTGCTTCAGAGATGTACTCCGATTTGACGATTGAGTGCCGCGGCAGAGTCTTCAAGTCCACCGCGCAGTCATTTGCACCCAGTCTGAGCCGCTAGCTGCTATGATGAACGGCGATTGGAAGGTCTTTGTGCTCTAACTTCTAGGGCATGAACAGATGTTGATGATATCTAGGAAGCTGCGGCTGGGAAGATTGATCTCGAAGAGGACGACCCGTCCATGGTTGCCAAGATGATCGGCTTTTTGTATAGAACTCACTACAATGACGACCGTGGGATCGATGAAGCCGACCTCGAGGATATGATAGATCAATATCCCCTCGTCTTATCTGGGTCCGTAGACACAGAGACCCAATCCATCAACGTTTCTATCGCTACTACTCTTCCTCTCGATGTCATACGAGGACCTCTTGTTACGAACGCGAAGGTCTACATTCTCGGCGATAAGTACGACATACCATGGCTCAGAAACACAGCTGCACGCAAGTACAAGGATATTGTCAAGGATTGGTGGAATAACAACACCTTGGCAGAGAGTGCTAAGATCGTCTATGAGAACATTGCTCGTGATAAAGACGAGCTGAAGGATGTCATTGTTGAGGCTGCACGCGTTAACATGTCTCAATTGCTCGACCGTGGCGAGTTTTTCAACCTCCTCAGGAGTAACAGTGACATGACTTTTGATGTTCTCACTGCTGTGTTGGATAAGCCAAGGTCTTGTCACAACTGTACGAATTTTCAGTATGCGATTTGCAACTCTTGTCGTAAGTCGCTATAATCTTCTTCTCCTATTTCAAATCTCTTGGTTATCCTCCATAGTCTGCCATATCATCTTGCTTTGCCCATTGCCAACCAAACCTTTCAAAATAATCAATAGTATGAATGAAATAAGATGTCTTTAATTTGGACATTTCGTTTAGTACGAATCGCTGCGCTTAAGATGAACTGGGACGGATTATCATTTGTGGATGCACCGGCAGGTCTGTAGGTAGGCAACATATATATCCAAAAAAAAACTTGTCGCCGCGTTTTGTTTGGTGGGTTAGGAAGGTTGTCTCGATGATGTCGCCAGCGTCGTTGCACTATGCTCGTAACCGCGAAGTGGGGTGCCTTGTGAGTTGGTGCCATTTTACCATGGCACCCTTCCATTTGGATAACTTCTAGCATACTTTCGTAGATACCCAAAATATTTCGGGGTAGCCATCTCTATTGGTTGTGCTGAAATGGTAAGCAACACCCTGGGATTTCAGAATTATTAATAGTTCTAATTGTATACCAGGTCTTTTTGCGAAGAGAGAGAGAGGTCCAATTCACATGCTACTCGCCTGCATTTGATGGAGATCGAGGGCCTTGTAGGAACAGTTGTATCCACCTCCATCACCATATTTGTTATTCATCATTTAACCATAGCTCCTTGCGAGCAACAAGAAAGATCGAAGCATAGCAAAAAGAGTAAATAAGATTAGGTGGTTGTCTGTTACGGATACTCGGGAGACGGTGAGTATCTCGGTCTCAGTCTCATTTTCGGTCTCCAGGAAAAATGGAGAATCGAGTGTCAGGAGGAAAGAGTGTAAAGGCTGACTGGACGTAGTGGAAGGCCGAGGTTGAGAAGGCGATGTCATAGGATTTGAATGAGTTGGATGGATACAAATGGATGTGTTTATTCGTGTCTCTAGTCATCGTTCCTTCCCCTTCCCCTGGGCCTGCTCATACTCCCGATCCGTACTATACAAATGCGGAAACACCGGAACCTGCGCCATCGCAAACTCCTTCCCATCGGGAAACTTTTCATCTGAAATCATCGCTTTGCCCAACCGTGGATAAACACAAATATCGAATTTCTCTCTATTCCCACCCATCAAATACTCCACTCCAGTAGGTCCAGCACGGAGTCCATGAGCCCATGATGCGGATTGGAGTCCTGCTGGCCATCCGACGAAGTCGCCACTCTTCAATTCCGTCTCAACGACGTCGAGATTTGGATTCCCGGTAGTCCATGGGATAGGTGTGTTAGGTGCGTTTGTGGGAGTCAATGTGGGCGAGGAAGTGATGTGTTGGAGGGATGAGTCGATGTGTTGGAGAATTGCGGTGCCATGGAGGATGTAGATCCATTCGGATTCGAGGAGGTGGTAGTGGATTGTCTGGCAGGTGTTGTTAGCGAGGCATGAAAGAATGGGCAGGGCAGGACAGAGTGAGCGAGACATGGGAAGGGCGAGTGCAGATGAGAACCAGCAGAGTATAGGGTGAGATGACCAAAGAATAGAATGTAAGACAGGTCACATGTGATAGAGGGCGCGCTTGAACACATACCGTCGATTCAACACCCGGATCCAGTCGAACAAAATGAACTCCATATCCACATTCTTTCATCCCGACTAGTGACACATATCAGCATCAAGTTCTCTTGGCTCTTAGCTCCTTAATCTCTCGGCTCCTTAATTTCGTTGGACGTGTGCCAAAGACGGCCGAAAGGGGGAAAAGAGGAGGAAAGACGAGAGAACCCACCTGCATCCGACATGCAGAATTGATGTCGTACTGCACCGGGATTCAATCCGTGTGGAAAAGGAGTGAGATTCGATTCAATCTCTTCTCGAGGGAGATAGGGTGGATGAGGGACAGGGATCTCGGACATCTTGTGTTCGGAGCTACAGATGTATTTCTGAGAGTCGTGATCGATTGCGAATTCAAGAGGATTCACGTTCGTCGAGAGTGGAGGTGTTGGTTGGAATTGCCTAATCAGGTATAGCCTGTATTTACCCCTCTTTTGTGATATAAGAGAGCTCTGCCCCTCCTTGTATTTCAGCTCCTTAGATATCAGCTACCGTATTAATTGCTTTGCAAGAGCCCATGTATCAACCTGGTACACAACCTCTTTAAAAATCACGCGAAATTTTCAAAAAATTTGAATAAAAATTATGATTAAACGAAGAAATTTCTAGTTCACAATATTTTACGAAATAATATTTTTGATTTTTATTGATTTTTAAAGCATAAGTGTGCTTATAACTGGATATGGTCTTATAAAGCAATTAATACGGTAGGTCTAGAAATGCCACTATATTTCGCTCCCAAAATACAGCTCAACTGACAGGAGGGTACTCAACTTTCAAGGTAATGTAATAAATTTCAGGCAATGAGATTGCCCGACATTTTGACATGAATCAGTGCTCGGGGTCGGTGCCTAAGCATAAGAGTCGTTCATTTCGTGTACTGTAGTTTCTATGGAGATTCCTCTTCTGAATGTTGCGCAATGCGTTTTATTACCATGTGTATTACAGGCTTGAGAAATTTTGTTCCTGTGGCCTAGACAGACTGATTTCCATTTTTACGTCATCCATTACACCATGGACCACGGACCTACGAGGCTTCTCAAGAGTTCAGGTACTTTAAAATCTATCATTACTCATCTCTCTCTCATTCATTTATAGTACCGGAGAATGTGGTAGATTTTAATGAAGCATCCAGGTCACTTCAAAAATTTTGAATATTCTTTCTCTTCTCCTTCCAACATGGGGTACCACAGGCATATACCTGGCGACGAGCACGTCAGACAGTTCCCAAATCAGAGTATTTCAAAACTCGCACCATTTTCCGCCCTCATCCTCTCGATTAACATGATTGTCTACGCTCTCATTCGACTTTATATTCTGGAAGCCGGCTTGCTGCAGAAACTTTACGGAGAACCCTACACCAGACTCAGCGAGATCAATCGCAAAGGCTTTCTAAACCACCATATTGCTGGCCTGACGAAGTTGATTATTCTTATCCTGGCGGGATATCCGTTTATTGCGGTCGCATTTGGCAAGGCGAACTTTCATTCACACTTCGCGCCAGAGAGTCCTGGGAGAATGGGAGATGTTCTGATTGTGGCCGCGCAGATGCTCATGGGAATGTATGTTTTTGAGTTGGTATACAGGGTAAAGGTCTCGCCAGTGAGCGTTGTGCACCATGTTGGGACCATCATGATAGGTCAATCAGCTATCGCTATCAGCTTAAATTTGGATCGTCAGCCAGATGCAAGCATTGAGTTCCTACTATGTCTCATATGGGGTAAGCTTCTCCGAGCAATCACCTTGAGTAAGTGGGTTCCGATTATTGACTTTCCACTAGGTGCGTTCGATATCATCGCAGAATTCCTGCCACACATCGCCATCGTGTTATACCGAATATATCCAACATCACACTCATTTCTATCCAAATTGTTTCGGCTTGCATGTATCACTACTCTTGTCGGCACCATCTGCGAGACTATTGTCACCATGTACCTTTTCGGATCGTTATGGGATCGGTGGCAACTTACCTTCAAGATCGTCACACCATTGCTTCACGTCGCATTCTCGGCAGCACAGCTTCATGGAACTTGGATCTTCTACAAGATGTGGCGGAAGGAGTTACGACTTCTCGAAGAGGAGAAAAGGGATTCTGCAACGATATAAACTCGACAGGATTTGTTTCCCAACACTCATTTTGTTTCAATTGTAAATAGTGCACTAATTTTCAGCTCATTTATTAGCATCAGCATTCCAAGTCGTCTAATAAAGTTGTAGAAGTCTCCAACGAAAGTACCGATAGAGAAGCAGCCCAGTAAAGCTTGATAGGTAATAACCAAGAGGAAAGTTTCCGCCAAAGCCCAAATGTGCTGCGTCCATGAGTTTGCGCTATCATGCTTAAGAGGATCTGGATGTTTTCATGACCAAATTTGTCTTCGTAGTCCAGATCTCTTGGGAGCATTTGCTATCGTCATCATTCAAAATCCTAAGCGCGCCATTCCATAGTAGCTCCATTGTCCTGATATCGATTATCATCGGTGGGCTCTTGATAAGCCGTTTCCACGAATTATAGTCTTCTTTCAACCTTTGTTGCTCTGGGCCGCCTTTCGGCCTTTCGCGCGATCTCTATGACCACCCGTGCTCATTTGAGTTTGATCAATCATGAGAAACGGTGCATTGTGCACCAAACCGGCAGTGTCTTCCTTATTGGGCGTTTCGAGAGAGGGCACGTCCGCTTCCACCTCTACCGCTTCCACCTCTACCGCTACGCCTCTGCCGCCTCTGCCTCCGCCCCATTTCCTTCCTCCTCTTTCGCCATAATTACTTTAGTGAATCCACCTTGGGAACTTGAGCCTCGCCATCTTGTGCCTGACGACGCTATGGGCGGTTGGTAAATCAATTTTGTGACGCGTATTGTGAAGACAGACTTTGGCCCAGATAAACTAATCAATTGTACCCCGGGACAGTCTCCGCTATCTTTGACAAGCTCAAGCATTTCGTTGTCTCATGGACAAGAACTTGGTTGCCTGAACTGAGAAAGTGTGTAACTCCTTTGAGAAACTGAAGAGAACCTGCACGAAATCCATTCTCGCCATTGTGAAACCTAGGACTTAACCACTTGCCAAATTGAGAGGTTGATTTTTTGGACTTTCCTTTTCCGATCAAGATAATCACTCCGGCCCCTATTCTCAAGAAACAGCTTGGACCTCCTGCTGAACGACCCATAGATTCTGGAAATATCAAGCTCACCTATAGCCCTAAAATATCATGGGAACTCAGTTCGGGGCTGTTTGTATTTTCTATGTCCTTGGATGAAGCCCAGTAGTTCCTCCGAGTCGTTCGGATACGGATCGACCAAAGCTCCGGGAGGGGGAAGAAGTGTCAGCTTGAGAGAAAGGGGAATGTGCCTCTTATGATAGTTTTTCCAATCATGCAAGTATGGGAGACCAAGTCCGAGAGTGCGAGTGGTGTTGAATGATTCTGATTGTGGACCATCGCAAGTAAACGATATATCATCCAGCCCATGGCTATCTCCCTCTGCTCTTCATTCCTCCAGTCATCTTCAAGACACCCTCTTCTTATAATTAATTCCGTCCTTCCTTTCACCAACTGCCACTCATTGATCCGAAATGTATTTCTCAACTGTGCTTTCCCTGGGCTGGATTGACTGGCCAGAAGACCGTAAGAGAACGTGTTCATTACTTCGATTCGACAGTTTGCGCCCAAGTCGATCATGTCGTCTTCGGTGTGCGTCCGCCGGGGGAGGGAAGGCTGCATGGCTGCTGCGGAGGCGAGGTAAAGGCCGTGAAGAGCTTTCAACCTCACAGCGTCAACGCCGACCTCCTTCAACGCCACGAACATGACCTCCACTAATTCCTTTCTACCTTCAAGGCCGTCACATCCCGCTGTTCCGAAGAAATAATCTTCACAATGGAATCTGTCTCAACCCCCCTCAACTGGAATGTGCCAATGAGCTCCGTCCTCAAAGCCGCCGACAGCGGCGTCACGACAGTCGCCATCACCGAAGGCTACTCGATCTCAAACTCCGCTTCCGTGAGTGTCAGCTCCCCATGCCTGGCTGTGAATCCTGTCGAACATTAGTACCTGTGCTATTTCGGGTCCTTTGAAGCCGCTAAACAATTTGTCGAGAATCTCCAAGAGCCTATTCTATTTGAAACTGTAATAAAGTTGGTCTTGCGATTCGACCATTGGATAGAAGATGGGGAAGCAAGTAAAGGGATAGAATGGGAAGGCGACAATGAAGATGGAAAACTCCTTTACATAGCGGCTTTGACAGGACAGATCTTGTTCGTGGATTATTTCATATCGAAAGAGGCCGATGTCAATGCCATATCTGCAAAAGGCCTTTCTGTGTTTGGATCACCTGTCGGCAGTGGCTGGGTTAGCACTCGCAAGCCAGTAAGGAGATACGAGAACGCAGACGTTATTCCCGTCATTAAATACAATCAAATGGCAGAGTTGTGATTCTTGCAAATGCATGCGCTATCGCATAGATGGTGTCAGTGTCACTGGCACAAGAGAGGTGATGCTCGGTGAAACCAAGCCCCTGCCGTCTCATGCTTAGACTTGGAGGCGGCGCAAAACAGTTGGCTCGGAGACTTTTCAAATAAGGTTGGCTACCTTTCTACAGAGATTAGCTTACGTTTTCCAACCCTCCGACGTTCGGATTTTGCACTAATACATCACCCCTCACAGTTCCTTACAAAGACCGAGATTATCAGGCTCAGATCGGTGTGCTTGCGAGTTTAATCTGTTCTTTATTCCGTACCTTTACCGCATGCTCGTACGAGAAATTGAATCGGAAAGCCGCACCCACCTCCATCGTGCTGCATCAATCTGCCTTAACCCCGCAATTCAACATTTGCTAGCCGCTTGCGCCACAGTGAATTTCAACGACCGATTTGGTGAAACTGCGTTGCACACTGCAGCTCGCAGCGGCTGCCTTTGGGCCGTTCAGATGTTCCTGCATGCTGAGGCCGATGTGAACGCCAAGAGCAGGCATGACTGGACACCATTACACCTCGCGGCACGGCACGGACATGTCCCTGTACTTCAGGAGTTAATTAATGCCGGAGCAGATGTAAATATCCACGGATTTCATGGCTGGACTGCGTTACATTACGCTGGTCGCTCTGGCAGCGTGGATGTTGCAGAGATTCTACTCTCATCTGGCGCAAATATAACGCGCGCTGGACAACGACAGAAACCCTCTGCTTCGTCTGCGGCAGAACTGCTCGAGGCGCGTGGCTGCTCAGTCCCTAGAGGCGTAGTCTAACAGCTCTAGCATCCACTCCTGAGATCTCGGGGAACAGGACGGTCCGAAGAACTAGATTATTACGCTTGCGGGACAGATATCAAATGAGTACGACAGCTCTCACTGGATTGAGGTCATGCCCATCTCCCCGCAGCGACGACTCTAGTCTGGAACGGTTCCAATACCATTTTGAATGTTGAACTAAGAGCCTGGGTAGCTTGGACGGCAAAGTTAAAGCAAACCCGCCAGAGAAAAGCAGGCTAGTGATGAGTTGCAGCTTTGACGTGCTGAAGAACCGGCATAATTGATTGATAGCCTCAGTTTGACCTTCTACTGCTCAGGCGATGCTGTGTAGCTTGCAAGGGCCGGTGCTATCGTCCGCTGCTACAGCAGCTTAGTGGAGCGGCTACTCCCCCGTTCCACGTTATCAATAGCATCCAGTCGTTTTTGTTCATGTCGTGTGGTGCCTTTACGAGCACAGAAGAGACCCACCATAGACGTCAAGAAGCCCGAACGACCTCGCCCATTAGTTGTCCGCGGCTCGATTTCCTAATACCCATCATCCATCAGCGTTACCAGTAGCGATGTCCGCAGAGATGCAGACGTGGCATACGGGCGAAATGAAGCCCCCATCGCTCATGTTTCGTCAGAGAAGACTTTTGGAGTGTCGTTTGTGGATGCATCGGCAGGTCTGCGTAAAAGTCTGTTTTTTGTCCAGCTAGGTAACGTATGTGCTTCTGCGTTGGAGGGAGCGAAACTGGTGCTGGAAGAAGGATGCGATCGCAATCCCACGTGCCGTAGTTGCGCTTACCAGCTGTGATTTGATTTGATTTGATTTATTCCCATTGGCGGGCCTCTACCCCATGCAGCCCACCTCCCGCTGACCTGGGCTACTTTACATACAGTACTAGACAATTAATATTACCCCACACCAATTTTACACCAAAACTCGCTCTCTTTACCTTGAATTATTTAAATAACCTGCAATTTAATTAAAGAATAGTCAGTGTGACAATTATTAAGATTTATAAAATAAAAAACTTTTACTTATTAACTTTTTGGATTATGCGTTGTTTTAAACGCTATTTGATCGATTGAAAAGTAATTACGTTAATTTTTATCACTTTTACATACAAAATCGGAGGTATTTTAATAACGCCGAATTCATTGCGCGTGATCTCGATAACTAATTACACGCCGCTAAAAGTTGAAGCAGCGCTTGAATCGTCTGCTTCGGTGCTTTTTAGCGATTAAGTTATTATTAAAACAGCTTTTTTGCTGATAAAATGGGTGCAAAGTGCCGGGTGGGGCCTTACTTATTGTGGGTGACTTGTAATCTTGTTACTGGATCAGAATCATTCTACAGAGGTAAAGTAACGTGAATACAGCGTATTACAGGCATTGAATACCTATAAGCGAGCCCTGTAAGACCCTGTAATTTTGGCTGCAGGCCCTTTGTAAAATGGATATGATCTCCCTGAAGTGATTGGACGTTGCGCGATCAGACGGCAGGCTGAGTCTCTTGCCCAGTCAGCTACAGGGAGCTTTTAGGAACCCGAGCCTAAACTATAGGGCTTTATGGGGCTGGGGTGGTAATTGAAGCCTGTAATACCCTGTATTCGCGTTACTTTTGACCGCGACCTTCGTATAGCCCACGTATTTTCCCGGCACTGTCCCTTCTTCTGGACAACCTTTAAATCCCAAGTCGCTGGGAGTTCTGTGTTAGTATTAACGGCTGTGATTGTGGGCCTAGCCTTCCTGTTTTTACAGCAAACTTGATTACCGTTCTAACTGCTGTCAAATTGGGCTTCCACTTCTCAATCGGTCCGTCAAGGCTCGACCCGTCGGGATTTTGGTAAGAGGGCCTCCCTCCTAGCAAATATGACAAATCGCTATACGGTTCCCTTCCTTCTTTGATCATGTCACCCCGGAGGTGTTGGTATCGTTGGCAGTGGAAGAAAAAATGTCGTGTGTCTTCCTTCCCTTGGCCGCACTCACGTTGGTCAGTTTCCTCCGCTCTGATTCTTGCTAAGAAGCCTCTGAGTTTGGAGTGTCCGGTTCGAAGTTGTGCCAATACCTCATAGACAGTTGCGAGGAATGGTCGTCAACTTAGTTCTGGCCGTTGACTAAGCTGTTGGTAGGAACAAGCAGAACTAGCCCCAGTTTTGTACCGTTATCCCTATTGTTTCAGAGAATGGAGGTTATCCCTACTTGGAGGCAAAATGATAAGGCCATAGGCCCCATGCGAGTTATGCCGGCCGAGGCTTGATTGAGTATTTGCCACTTATCACTGTATTTGAAGGGGCTTAGCTTCTACTTAAAGCGTATCATTAGTCAGAATAATACTCTTTTAGTACAAATTATATACACTGTAATCTACGTAACCTATTGAGTGGTTAATAATTTCCTTACCTCGCTGATGCTGCCTTACCGGACGGCGAGCACGACTGGTTAAATGTATTCGTAATAAAGAGATCACAAACAGAATCTATGTGAGAGAGAATCAGGAACTTCGATTTTCAAATTGAATTAGGACTGACGTAGTAACTGAATAGAGAAGAACTTGGCAAAATCCTTAAACATAATAAAATGAATGACTATATGGTTGGAAACTGTTCTTTAAAAGCTCATAAAAAGCACACTTAATTCCTTCACTAAGTCTGACAGTCATCTTGTAGTACCCCCTGTTTAACACATTCCCTTGTTAATTACTCGAGAAATAGTGACACGTGAGAATCCTGAGTATCAAGAAAAGACCCGATCTCTCCACTGAAACATTGGCTGGAATTGTTTGAAGCCCCCCGGAAACATCCAATTGACTGAGGTCACATAGATTCCGGACGTTGGTTGGCTTTGTACGCCTGGACTTTAGGTGCTATGACCTTCCAACGCTCGAGGCTCTGGGCTGGCCAATACTTCTCTAACTCATAGAATTCGTCAACTAGGGGTACATTGGGAGATAAGGTGACCCAAGGCTGCTTCGAAGCAGCGTATATATGGATGTCGGGAGGAAAGAGATCCGGTTTGTCAAGGGTACCAATACGGATGAATCGGAGGAAGGGACCACCACCGGGATAGTTACTCCAAATAGCGACATGGCATTTAGGGCAACGCGCAATGGTCTGACCCATACCGCTCTGGGACGGGGTAAGAATCAACTCCGGTTCTCCCGACAGGTGTGTGACCTGATCAGACTCAACTACTGCATTAAGAGCAAAGGAAGAGCCAGTTTCGCGCTGGCACCCTAAGGATCCGGGTTAGTTCATCTTTAAAATAAAAGGTTGAGGGGGTGTTACAGCGACAATGGCAGCAGTGGACGAAAAGGGGCTTTGCCTCCATGCGGTATGCGATATACTTGCAACCGCAACGACCCTCCAACGGATACACAGCATCATGAGCCATGGCGCTTGATGATGAGATGACGAATCTTGGGCTTTGACAGTGACTATTGGGACAGACCTGAGAAACGTATAGCGCACGATAAGAGGTGACAGTTCTGTGAGCGGAAGCCCGAGGAAGCGAGCGCTTTAAATGGCTGAAATCATCATTGAGAGATGCGTTCTTGCAGAATGACTCATTGCAAAGGGCGCAGGGCGGAGTGACACTGAAACATAACTTGCAGAATTGACGGCTTTGCGCGCGTTAATCTGGTGGGCGATACAACGACTAACGCAACTAGTGTCAAGTCGCTTTTTTTTTTTCGCGAACTTCGATGATTCAAAGAAAAATCGAGAAAATCGCCAACTTCTAAGTCAATGAATATAAGTTCAGACTACATTATATAGTAATATATTAATTATAAGACTTAAATCTATTACCTACTATAAGGGCTAATTATATAAAGCTCTTTGGCTGTAATTTTATGGGGTGTACCAAACCGCGATTCTTGCGGCTTAGAGGAAGCCTAAAATTCATGTATAAACTTGCACGACCCCGCGGACACTAAAAATCACGACTCAGGGCACTTCTTAAATCATAACTAGAATAGCTTTATATATAAAATTCTTTGATATAGTAAGTGTTTACTATATAAAGATTTTTTCTGCCCAATACTAGCCTATCTGTATCCATGGTGGGATGTGCTATAAGTAGGATAAGATCAAGTGTTTTTCAAGAATCGAGTTTCGCAAAATCAGCGATTTGACACTAGTTATGGCTGAGTTTCCCCCCCCCCCAAAAAAAAGGATTCACTCACCACCATTTGCAAAACTAGTATAGATTTCGCTTTTTCTTACCCCCTATCTCATGCCTAGGTAATAATAAATAGTAAATAAAAGCTTAGAATTAGTGATCCTATAAGCTATTAGTTAGTAAGTTATAAGACTTTAATTATTAAAGCTTTAGGCTTTAAACAAGTACATAAGCTATTACTTAGAAGGTAAATTTAAAGGCCCTCTATCACTAAAATTTTAAGCTGTTGGTCGCTAATTTTATAGGCTCTTGAGAACTAAAATTTCAAGCTGTTAGTCACTAAAATTTTAAGCTATTAGCTACTAAATTCACAGGCTTATATAATCAATAACTCTTTAAGCTCTGTATTATGAAAATTCTAGGCTACTAGTTACTAATTTAGTTACCTTAAAAAGCTCTTAAATGCAAAAAAAAAAAAAAAAAAAAAAAAAAAAAAAAAAAAAA